>VXCM01005420.1:0-20942 GCA_014773175.1 Lucifuga dentata
TGGTATGGTCCTTTAAAGGAACACGCCAGTGATTTTGCATGTTTGAGCCCAATATATATAATCCACATACACATTATGCTGCTGACAACCATTTCCCAAAATATACTACTTTAGCGGTAAATATTAGAATTGTTTTTCCTACCTTCCAGACCGCCATGGGTTTTAGTTCATTCCAGTATGCTATTAAAATCAACCTGTAGAGATTTGAAACGTGCTGAGATAAATAATTCATCACAGCGAACACAATGTTTGTTAGGTTTTTTTTTGTTAAATTAAGCATTAGAAGTAATAAAATGTTGAATATTGAAATATTGAATTTAAAGGTGTTTGTATCATCCAAACATTTAATTTTGAAAGATTAGGGGATTTGCAAAAATAATAGGAAAACTAAAAATACAGGTTTTATATTTTGGAAACTGTCACTGACGTATACGAGTTGTATTGCATATATTGGGCTCAAACATGCACAACCGCTGGTATGGTCCTTTAATGTGGTGAAAGATAAGATGATAATCGCACACATCACTGTCCTTACCCGTCCCACCGCGAGTCCTCAGAGTTCCCGTGTGGGAGGAGGAGTTGACCCCTCCAAACACGGCCATGCCCTGTCCCACCGGGGCGTGGAAGTTGTTGTAGTTGGGGATGGCGGTGACCCCGAAGTTAGGGTAGTGCTGAGGCGTGGGGTCAGCGCCATAGCGGTACGCGGCGCTCTGAGAGATGCTGGTGTCTCGGTCATCGGTGAGTTTGGTTGCTTCCTTATCCTTGCATTGCACACAGCCCATTATCTATAATCTAAAGAAGAAGAAAAGAAAAAAAAAAGAATTAGGTCAGTTTAGGACGAACAGATGAATTTTTGAGTCCATGGAACAAGGAAGGTAGCAGACTTTAAAGGATCATACTGATGATTTTGCATATTAAGCATAATAAATACGACCTGCATATTAATTTTCCAAAACATAAAACCTTTTCCTGTTATGCTGGATTCAGTTTTCAGCTTTGTTCCCAAATAAAAGAGATTAAAACATAGTCAGAAAACTTGCTTTTTGCATGCTAAAATCAATCAAATTTTATTTTATTTATATAGCATCTTTCATACAAATAAATACAACTCAAAGTGATTCACAGGTGACAAATACACACAAAATATTGATAACAATTAATTAAAATATACATAAATTTAATAAGATCAAATAAATTAAATTAAATAAAATTAAAATATAAAATCATAAAACACTACCTGAAAGGCAAGCTGAACAGATAGGTTTTAAGTCTACATTTAAAAATATCAATGCTAAAAGGTCATTTCTGCGCATGACTTTACTGTTAGAAACTGTAATTTGTTTTTTTTAATAATAAAAGGACACTATGGAGTTGCAACAGAACTGGAAAATACCGTAAATCCATGCAACGTGTTACAGGAGGGAGGAATGTTTCTGCGGTTTGTGTGTTTGGAGGAATAATGTAAATGCAGTGACAGAACAACAGAACAACATCTTGAAATACTTTCAGAATAGTTTATTTATAACTAAGCTGTGAGTCTTTCCCTCAGCAAAATTAAAACGCTAAGATTCCAAAACCGGCGAGGGTGACGCCGCAGCGGGGCACCAGATTCCCCTCGCACGTTTTTATTTAGTTGCAGAGGAATTAGTGTGTTTCTCTGCAAACCGAGCTTGAAAATTATGTGTCTGCACAGAATATCACAGCAGACACAACAGACAATAAATCCAGCCTCTGCTTTGAAGATAAAGTGCTGATTTGGCCTTCAGCTGCAGCCACCGTCTGTCCTCAAACGTGTCACTCCTGAATATATTTCCACTCCTTCTTTCTCTCTCCTGCTTTCCTTCTGTCTTCTGGCTCAGCCGCCTCGTCTCTGTCTGCAGGAGATTTATTCTTATGACACACGGTGACGCAGAGGCAATAAACTGTGGTGGATCAGAACGCTTCCACTCGTCAGAACAGCAGAGCCTGACGGAGAAGACTCACATAATCACAAACAATCTGAAGACACAAAAGTATTTCCTCAGAAGCAACATGCGTCGCCTCATCGTCTCTGTCCAACTGTCAATCAACAGCAAGAGAGCAAATTGTCTTAAAAGTTTGATTATAGATATTTATCTCCACAGAGGATAATTCTTAATGAACTCTGTGAGCCCTGACCTTTCGTCCTGCACCACTATCAGGCCAAAACTTCTACACAAGAAATATGAACATCTATCGAGCAGACTGCCATGGATTCCACATTCATGATTCCCAGAGGATGAACCGTTTCTCTTTGGAAGACGTAAGCTTTCCTCTACTGCCACCTTCAGGCCAAAATGTCGATTAAAGCCCAAGATGTCTCCCAACCTCGATCTCACTGGAAGATTACATTTACGGAATACGATAAAACTCTTTGATCGGTCTTTAATTTAGTACAGAATTTCTCAACCTCAGGCTTGTTTCACATGCTAATCGTTAGCATTACCGCTGAGCTTAGCATCCAGCACTCTGCTTGTTCATGAGCGAAGTCTGAACTCAACCAAGCACTGACAGGAAGTGCTTGTTGCTAATGACGCTAATGTTGCTAATGATGGTTATCATGGGCAATCTTTGCACATTCGTGTAAATCGGGTTTCCGGATCAAATCAGGTAACGACACGGACATCGCAACAAAGAAGGCTCTGGCTCTTCTTCTCATTCTAAGAAGAAAAGCAAAAAAAACAAAACAAACAAAAAAAAAAAATNAAAAAAAAAAAATGCGAATGTTGTGTCACGTTCTAAACACTCTACAAGTTATGAGCTTCTCCTCCATCACTGTGGCGCTTCTGCTTATGTGACGTACAGCTGTTCTCTGATTGGTTGCGCGTTGGAAAGGTCAGTGTCGGAAAGGTCAAAGTTGAATTTGGTTGAAGTCTGAGCGCTGCGTCAAAATGCAGAATCCAAGCGCCACGCAACTCAGCTCCCAATACACATAATATACACAATATATAATATAATATAATACAACATAACATAACATAACATAATATAAACAATAATGGAACGCCCAGGTCAGCGCAACATCAATGCTTAGCATGTGAAACGGGTCTAAAGGTATGCATCTATGCCGGGTTGCTTGATATGGAACAAATTCCTAAAACTGCTGTACTTAATGTTATAATAAATCTATAAACAGGTGTGAAATATTTACTCATTTCAACATAATCTAGAGACAATTCTATAAATACTGGATTCGCACCATCTTTCTGTTGCTATGATGGGGTCAAAGGCCAGAAAATGTTGAGAAACTCGGCTTTAGCGCTACTTGACTTTACATTTTCACCACCATTAAAAACAGAAAATTCACACAAATGTTTTACCATCCATCCAAATATTTTACATAAAGAACATTTCAGCCTGTAGGGACCAGCAGCCTGTGATGAATCAGTTTTGATGACGTCAGATTATTTGAGCATAAATATAAACCTGTCTAGTCCTAGTTTAGGCTGGGATCATCTGGACGGCTGATGGCAGCATCAGCACCAACCAGAGAAACTCTTCTGTACCAATTATCTCAGAGCTCTACGCAGACTGACACACCATGACCACAGCCTTCAGCGTAATTACACACGAAAACCAAACGCCTGTCAGAAGCTGTACAGGAAGGAATATTACCTACACCTTAATTTAACGTTTAATCATTCAAACTCTGCTAGTACTAGTCTCAAAGATGATGGTAAAGTGGACGATAATCTGTTTTTAGTCTCTTTATTATGTGTTAATTACAGTGCCGTACGCATTAAAGGATCATACCGATCATTTTGCTTGTTTGACCCTAATATATTCAATTTTCATACATGTAATGTTACTGACAATCATTTCTCAAAGCATACTACTGGAAAGGTGAATTAAAAATGTTTTTCCTACCTTCCAGACCTCCATTGGTTTCAGTTTATTCTGCTATTAAAATCAACTTGTTGATACTGTAAACGTTCTTGGGATAGGTAATCCATCATCACCAACAAGACGTGTATTCAGGTTTTTTTAGAAGTTATGTAATTTTAGTGTTTAAGCTCAATAAAAAGCGTGGAGTGAATGTATGCCTCCACCGGGGAATATAGTCCCAAAAGAAGACCTGCATTTATGGAAAAATTTAAAGGACTGTGACTTATATATTATATTAGCCTCAAACATGCAAAATGGATGGTATGGTTCTTTAATTTATTATTTTTAATCTGTAACGCTGATTTATGTGTGTGCTACAGTAGCACTGTATGTCCAAGACAAATTTCCTCTGGGACAATAAAGCAGAGACGCAGCACTGAGAGCAAAAACTCTGACATTTACATAACCGGTGATGTCACACTGAACGGGCTGTTGGAAGAGATACAAACACGCACATGTATTGATCTCTGTGAGCCGGATGGAAATGTGTGTGTTGCTGCTGGTAAACGATAATCTTTGCGGGAAGGACAGAGGCGGATCAACTCAGCTTTCAGGGAGTAACGTGGATTTAGCCTTACGACGGGACACCATCATTTGGTCGTGTTTCAGAAGCTGGATCAGTGTAGCGCACAAGCCACGGGAGGGACAAAAACACACACACACACGTCTCTGAGCGCTGCAGAAGTGCAGCTGTCACCCTGAGTGACTTCACACGTCGAGTCATGGCGTATCAGAAGCTTCCAGAAGCTCAGCTGAAGCGTTGTTACTGATGTTACAGGCAGCCACCTCTCTGCTATATAACCTCTTAAAAAGGACCATACCAATGCTGAATGAATGAATGAATGAATGAATGAATATATTTTTATTTAAGTGTCATGCTCGTTTTTTTACGCCAAGCCCACATGGCTTACAAGACACTATTAACCATACACGCTGAATAAAATACATGTACAAATACACATATAGTGATATCTCATCAAGGTGAACAGAAAAGAGCAAATAAGAATTTCTTAATGAAAACAATTGCAATTTTTACTTTAACAGATTCTGATTTATAGAATCTATGATATTATTATAATAACTCAAAAATCATCAGTGAGCATTTAAGTTTCCGCTGTGATAGATATAAGTCCTGATAGATATCAGTTGTGATAGTTATAAAGCATGATAGATATTGGTCACGATATATATCAACTGTGATTGATATCAGCCATGATTGATATTAGCCGTTATCGATATCAGCCATGAAAGATATCAGCCGTGTAGATATCAGTCATGATCAATATCAGCTGTGATAGATATCAGTCATAGTACAAACTGTGATAAACCATGATATATATATATATATCTATATGTCTCTCTATCTATCTATCTATCTATCTATCTATCTATCTATCTATNTATATATATATATATCTATATGTCTCTCTATCTATCTATCTATCTATCTATCTATCTATCTATCTATATTGGTCGAGATAGATATCAACTCTGATGGATACAATGTGTGATAGATATCAGCCATGACAGATATCAGTCGTCTTTCTGCAGCTCAGAAAGCACCAAACTCATCACTGACTGCTCTCTTTCAACTGAAGGGTCTTTCATCTCTTTATTCCCCCTTCCTTCCCTCCTTTTCACACTCTCACACTCACACTCACACACACACACACACACCCTCTCTGCTGATTAATTATTCCTCTTTCTCAGAAAAAGCCGCCACCTGCTTGCCGTAGGGGCTGCTTTCTGTTTACTCCGCCTCTCTCTCCCTTTGAGCTTCAGGAAACGGCTCCAGAGACTAAAGTCGTGTTTGCAGCATCATTTCACACCGTTTCATGAGACTGCACTGATATACACGTTTTCACAGTAACACAAATGCATTTTGTCAAAACAAATATTCGGCATCCTCTCATGATTCCTAGCAGAGCATCTCCTCCCATGTTTCAGCCTGAAATCATGAAATGTGAAATCAGTGTGAACCCTCAGGGGGAACCCAATCACAGAGCAGGACATGACCAGCAGGGGAGTTGGATCTGTAATTAGTTAACAGCCAAAAAAAAAAAAAAAAAAAAAAAGTCCATTCATACAACAGGAGATAGACAAAATTCATTAGGCTCTTTAATTGGAGCCAAATAACCTAAAGCATCTGAAGATGTAAAGAGGAAGATTAAAGCCATTAATCCATTAAAGCCATTAATCCATTAAAATGGATTAATTCAACTCTGAAATAAGGTGTTTTCCTCCATCTCTATGAACACAGGAGGATGGGGGGGGGGGTNGGGGGGGGGGGTTTAGAAGCAGCTCTTCAGGTGAATAATTCATGCTGTTGAGATGTTCCCTGCTGTATTTATATTTGATGGCGAGGTGATGGGCGGGGCTCATTAGAAGAGGAGAGCGGGGAGAAGGCGCGGCTTTGAGGATTTTGGAGGGCACATGTCAGATTAACCCCCCAGGGAAGGCTTTGGCCACTGAAGAACTGAAGCTAATCCGTGCAGGATCCTGCCTGTCTGAGCAAAACCTCCGACTGCAGGAGCGCGGAAACGGGTTTGCTGGGTGGAGAGGTCAGAGGTCAGGACATATTCCTATTTAAAGATGTATTTAACATCATACAATTATACAATTTCATTATTTTTCTACTGGAAATATATTCAATTTACTTCCTAAGTGCTGCAGTTCAAAACAGAAGGAAAAGAGGACGTAGTTACATTTTCCAGCAACGTGAGTCATGAAATGATTCAAATAATATTTTTTCACTTTGCAACTTCAAGTGGTTTCTGTTTCTTCTCCAGTCTCAAAGTGTCAGTTTTGCTTAAAAACGGCTGTTTATCATCGTTAAACAATGTGAAGGACATGAGCAGAAAAAAGTTAACAGCAGAAAATGTCTGTCTGGGGTTACAAAGTGGCTGAAGTTTGTTCATCAGCCAGCCGGCCTGCTTTACACCAGAATGATCTCTTAGTGGGTGAAAGTCTGTCATGTCGACTCAATGTAGTAAAATAGATATAAATAGGCAAAAAATAAAGGTAACCCTCTGGACCCCAAAACCCGCCGGCGGGTTTGAAAGGCATGTTTTCTTTAAACAATCGCCTAAATTACACCATTTGTCATAGCCAGAAACTGTAAAAATCAAAATTATTTTTGGGTTTTCAAATTTCCGACAGTCCTTGAACTAACCATGTGTGTCTAACACTTCCATAAGGAAACGTAACCAAATCTAAGCTTAAAATAGTGATATTTCCTCAAAATCACTTTATTATAAATGTCTCATTTAAAAATTTGCTAAAAATAAACACTTTGTACAATCCAAATTCTGTAAAATGCAACAAATTCTGCGTTTTTCGCCACAACTAGCAAGTCTGGAGCGCCTCTGGTCTCTTTAACAGTCATGTGACAACAATTCAGCGCGTCATTGGCTGAATGCAGACTGCAGCAGGCATACTAAGCCTATTGATTATACAGATTATAGGTTGTAAAAATGTAAATAGTTCAGTATGTATAGTCCCTTTTTCCAGTATTGGTAACACTTGTGGGCACTTGGAAAAATGTTGTATATATAGATTACATCTTTCTTCAATTTTTAAAAATAAATTATCAAAGAAATTCAACTTATGTTTTTTTCTTTTTTTTATGATTTATTACATTATAACTGTGTTATATTGCACAAAAGACATTTCTGAGTTCTTCCTACATATAGCCATGATTGTGCTGCTTCCATAGAGGTGCAGGACTTGCAGGTACAGTGAAAAATGAGCCACAGTGATAAAAATGCAACAGGAGCAAAACCGTCCAGAAAGTGCTTGAGTTGGAATTTAAAATATTCAAGTTCCTTTTTCTATCCAGGACCTGAGCAGCCATGCCGGAAGTAAAGCACATGATGTATTTGGAAGATAATTAAAGGTTTGCCCTGAGGAACAGATAAATGTTTCAGAGGGTTTCTCTATGCTGGTGTTGCTTTGGGGGCGGGGGCAGGGGGNGGGGGTCAAGTCCTGGACGCAGCTGCATTATTAATAGAAGGTCAGTTGTCAGCGCACATCTGCTCACGTTTAACACCTCCTCCTGACATGTTCGTAAACTTGGAGGCTTTTAATGAAGGTTCACAAACCTTTTTATTGGAGCTCCTTTTGTTTTTGTTTCAATAAAATAAATTCAGACCACAAGGATCACATCATGATAGCATCTAACTATAAAGGCAGAAATCTGTCTGTGGCACCAACGTCTGTAGAACCCGTCATGTATGAAACTGATATTCAGTAGGTTTATTTCTCAGGACCAGGCTCAGGTATGAAGTTGTTTGGATGAGCGGTTCTCAAATTGTGTGTGTGTGTTTATGAGAGCAGGCTACCTTGCAGATGCTTTAACCTCATCCTGTTTTACTGACATCTAACTTCACAGCAAAACAACTCGCTTAAAGGACCATACCGTGATTTTTAATAATTACAGCCCACATTCACGTTACATTACTTCCAGCCATTTTCCAAAAGTATTACTGGACATTTTATATATATATATAATTATTTTTTATTATTTTTATTGGTTTCAGTTCATTTGTTTCATTTTAGTATCTTAACTATAAAGACAGAAATCTCTGTCTGTGGCACTAACATCTCTAGAACCCATCATGTATGAAGTTGAGCAGTAGGTTTGTTGCTTAGGACCCAAAGATGTGCAGTGTCATGTGTGAAGTTGTTTGGATGAGCGGTTCTCAAATTGAGCTGTGCAGGTAAAAAGCAGTCCGCGCCGCAGGATACCTGTACAGCAAACAAAGCTAGCTCAGAGGACGTGCAGAACTAAATGACGGCAGGCTGCGGCACACACCATAAAGTCCGGCCCGTTCTGAACACGCATGTTTTGAACACACTAGTGAGGAATAACATCGTTAGAAGCAGCGTTAGTCTGGGTCATGGATCAGGATCCGTGTTGTAGCCTGAGTGTTACGTTTCTCTGCTGTGAGGATCGTAACGTTTCCGTGGTCATCTTCATCCTGCTGCTGACACTCAGCCAGCGTTGCGGCCCCGCCCAGCTCACCTATGACTGACGGGAGCAGGGAGGCCAGAGGCCGTTCTGCTTCCTGTACACACAGAGAGGATCATGTGTGTTTTGATCCGTGGTCATGCAGGAAGTAGAAGAGGAGCAGAGGACCGTTTGTTCCAGCTGTGATCCTCGCCGTTCATAAACCCAAACCCTCACGCTGGTCGCTCAAACGAACTGCCAACAGCAGGAGCGTGTGCTCCAGATGGACGTACTGATGATCTCCCGTTTGACTGTTTGCGGTCTGAAATAACGGCGAGGTCTTTATCGTCTCCACGCTATAGGAAACGACCTGTACACGGTGAGGAGCTCACAGCGAAAGTGATGAAAGCAGGAAAGAGTCTCTGATTTTTAATGAAGAGGGGTTGGAGCCTCCATATGCACAACCCTGCAGGGACACATGCTATTAAAAAAAAAAAGCTTTGAAAACACAATGATCCAGCCCAGATCCTTTGCTTTATAGACTCCACCCAGCCTGAATCATCGCCTTTGAGCAGCAGGAATGCTTCCTGGAGGCCAAAATGAAGACGTAACGCTTTAATATTGACCGTTAGCAGCTAAAGCAGCTAGCTACACCCAAAATCTGCTATTACGAAGCTCCTGATTACAGTTTCTGACACATTTTTGTCTCATGGCCATAAACTATTTTTTACTGTACTAACGGGACTGTCAAATTTCAGGAAGACTAAAAATACCCACGTCCAAGTCTTTCTGAGGAACGCTCTGAATCCCTGCTGCAGACTCTCGTAGCGGTTAGTTGTGTATTTTTCTCTCGCTCTCTGTAGCAAAACGTGGATTCTTAGAAAAGGAAAGCTGTCCATCCTGTTGAGGAGGCTGGGAGGGAGCGGGAACGCTTTGGGAAGCTGGGAGGGAGCGGGAACACTTTGGGAAGCTGGGAGAGGGAGCGGGAACACTTTGGGAAGCTGGGAGAGGGAGCGGGAACACTTTGGGAAGCTGGAAGGGAGCGGGAACGCTTTGGGAGGCTGGGAGAGGGAGCGGGAACGCTTTGGGAGGCTGGGAGGGAGCAGGAACGCTTTGGGAAGATGGGAGAGGGAGTGGGAATGCTTTGGGAGGCTGGGAGGGAGCGGGAACGCTTTGGGAAGCTGGGAGGGAGCAGGAACGCTTTGGGAGGCTGGGAGAGGGAGCGGGAACGCTTTGGGAGGCTGGAATACAGCACACAGCATCGCAGCGTTTCCTCCATGATGTGCCAGGTGACTTCAGTGACCCCGTGGCTTCATGCCAACCCTTCAATGAGAGCTCCAGAACAGTCATCCAGGAGAATCACGTCTCCCTTCCACACCTAAATAATCATACATGTAGTATATAAAATGTACTGGCATGTACAGTTCATAACATATGAAGTACATGCTTGATATCTCTTTAAAGTATCTCATTTTCTGTCTCATCTTTTCATCGTTCTTTTTCTTCCCTCCTCATCGCTGAATGATGATTAATGATTCAGGACTTCCTGGTAGGTGGGGCAGATAGATCGGAATAGGTTCTGAATATATATTAAAGGACAATACCGGTGATTTTGTGTGTTTAAGCCCAATAAATATTACCTGAATAAACGTTATGTTACTGACATCCAATTTCTAAATATTCTAGTTTTATTTTTATTTTGCTGAATCAGATGTTCAGGTGATACGCCCACCTTAAAACTCAACGTTTTACCTGCTAAAATCACTGGTATTGTCCTTTAAGGTTGAACTGATGGGTCACGTATCATGACACAGCTATGTCAGGATGCTGCTGCTGCACCTTTATGCCTGATTTAATGCATGACTCAGCGATACGTGAGCAGGCTGCTGCATGCATGCATGCATGCATAGCTACAGCTTAGATCACACGTCGCAATATTTAATTTTTTCTTTTATTTATTTTCCTTTAGATGTCTCTCCAGAGTATAAGGAAGAAAAATAAACAACGAGATACACAACCGAAGATACAAAAACACTTTGCATGAAGGTCGATTACATTTAGTGTGTGTGTGTGTGTGCGTGTGTTGGGGTAACCTTTGCGTGACAGCAGCAGGACGGCGTGCTGGGCTGCACAGACAATGGTCTTCCTCCTGGAAGGAAGGGGCATCGCTCTGACAGCCAGAGCCCGCCGTTACTTTGCCCCCCCAGTCTATCCATTTCATCACCCGCCGCCTTCCTTTCCACCCCCGTCAACTCACATTCTCACTTTTGTTCCTCTCTCACCCTCCTCCTCCTCCTCCTCTCTATCATCTGCTCCTCCTCCTCCTCTCTGAGCCTCTCATATCCCCTGTAATCATTTTCTACCTCATTATTACTCCATCCAGACCTGCCATGCTCTCCTCCCTCCCCCCCTCTGTCTCTGTCTGGCTGTTGGGCTATTTTGGTGTTTTCTCCTGATGAAGGGCGCAGCACGAGGACGGTGCAAAGCCAGTAATTATTTCATGAGGTGCTGTCTGCATCACAGCAGGCTGAGACGCGGCGTTTGGTTGTGATATCAGAAATCAAGCTGTTTGAGCGAGGAAAGCATGAAACAGCACTGTTCACGCTCAGCCTGTGTTGATATGTGTGTGTTATTATAATTAGTTCAAAACATGTGTGTTCAGACCAGACTGGACTTTATGGTGCCGCACCTGGAGCGTATCCTACCACCATGTCCGGTGTGTATCCTGGCGCGCGGACTACTTTTTACTGGCAATTTGAGAACCGCTCATCCAAACAACTTCACACGTGATGCTGCATGTCTTTGAGTCCTGAGCAATAAACCTGCTGAATACCAGCTTCATACATGACGGGTTAGAGATGTTGGTGCTACAGACAGAGATTTCTGTCTTTATAGACAGATTATTATTATGCACAGGAAACAAACAAAATCCTCATTGGAAATAATTTTAACTCTGAAGTCACATGAATTCTGATTGTTGGTTACGAAGCAGCATGAGCAGAGAAATGCCAAATCATATATGCTGCAAAATTACTGAATGTCAATGTTTCACGTCATTTATAAGAGCAGCTGTGCCTCCACCCAAATACCAACATGCATTTGTTATATAATGGTTTTTATTTTCTGATATGCAGTGATTAGCAAATTGCCAGATAAGCCTTTTTTTTTTGGAAAGGAGCAGAGAAAAATTCTAATAATAACTGTAGGTGCTTTGTTTTACAGGCTTGGGTCCTGGTTTATTTGAGTTATGATGAACAGGTGATGATTTTAAACAATAAAAATCCACCAAAAGTAAATTTTTTTTGTCAAATCTTCATCTCACTGCATGGAGTCAACCACCATGAATATACTTTGCAGCTTAAAGGACCATACTGTACGGTTTTATCGTTTGGGAAATGATTGTCAGTAATGTAACATGTATGAAAACTGAATATATTAGGCACAAACATGCAAAATGGTGGCATGGTCCTTTAACGTTCTATTCGACTGCTGCTGTCTGCCTTCTCCCACATTATTTTGGATTAACGTGCTACACAGTCTGCTCATGCTAATGCCATTAACTTGGTCCAACTTAAAGGAATTACGAAAGATATGAGATTCCAGCCGGTTTACCAATTATTGGTCAAAATTTCATTCAACAGGAAACGATCCAAAACGTTCATCAAAATGAGGCCAAAATTACATCCATCCAAAAGAGAAGCAAAAGGTTTTAGAATTCTGATTGGCCAGAGGAAGCTACTTTGACTAAACCAAAGTCTGAGCCTGAAATGACTTCAAAGTGCTTTGATGTGACTAATTCTTCTTCAAAACTAATTACTTACATTTATTTGATGTATTTTTGTCATTTCCTGTGCTATAAATTGTAAAACAAACTGTATTGATGATTTTTTCTCAGACTTCTGGCCTGTTGTGTACAGGAAGAGGATTTTGCAGACCGTCAGTTAAATCGTGTGTCGCGACTGTCGAGGCATCCTGTGAATGCGATGCTGATTGTTTGCCGTACGGAGAAACGGAGGAAATAAACCATTGTTTTAGGAACGCTGTTGCAATTTTCCAGTTCCTCAACTTTCAGGACAGAAGACAAAGAAAAGTGAAAGGTCACACTCTGTATTTAAACAACATATTATCAGAAAATATATTGCGCATGTATGTGTTTACTATGAAACTATGTCAGTACAAAGTAGTGCTGAATTGCATGTAGACAATCACTTCCTGTTGGGGGCGCAAACATTAAATACACAGTCTCAGAAAGACCCTGAAATGGCATATTTACATGAAATGAATAACATATAAGATCAGCTTCAGGAAAATCAACAGGAAATCCCCTCATTAAAAAAAACCCAAAGGTCAAAACTGACACAAAACAGAAGCTGCAACACCTTAGAGCTCAGACGCTCTGAAACCATCTCAGCATCATCTTCACACAGCTACATGCAGGAAGTGGTTTTAAAAGCCTCGCATCTTGCAGGGTGTCAAGTTTCCACTCAGCTCACCCAGGATCATATTTAGACAAAAGAAGAGAGCTGCTTAAGAAAATGTTTCAGCCCTGAAAATCAGTGGTGGGCCGTGTATTTTACACCAAGGCCTTCAGAGCTATTCCCCCCCNCCCCGCTATTAAACCTCCTTCTAATAACCTCACCATGACACTAGGGCTATATGCTGCTGTTATTCAGTGTAACCAGCCCATATTCACAGTGACAGTAACCTTTATCGAGTGGAACAAAGTGATTTAACATGAGGCTCAACACCTATGACGGTTACAACACACTAACTGCAGAGACATGAATACAAGGTGACTGAAAGCATCACGGATGTAGCATTATTACGCATTATGACAGGATGCTGCATCACAAATAGACATGGCATAAATCAGCGTCATTACCAAAGAAACAAGAACAAACTCACAACAACCATCACATTTACTCATACGACCAGCATGTAAGAAAAAATGCTGTAAAACACAAATAACACAATCAGATTCAACAGGCTTCTCCACAGATTCCAGCCACATAAAAATCCATCAGACTTACCAAAGCTGCTCATCATCTGAAGACAAAGTCCATCCTCCTTTCTGTCTTTAGAAAGAGTTTAACCACACGGCTGTACATTATCGGTGCGTTTCAGTTCCAAAATGTGAAAAAAAGCGTTGTAAATCCATTTCTTCTCCTCCTTCAGCCATTGTGCGTTAAAAAACAACAGGACTAAGTAAAAATCTAAACAAAAAATCTAAAGCACTACATCTAAAAATCTAAACGTCAAGAAAGAAAGTTTAAATAAACATTAATGCTATGTTACATGCTAGCTAGGTTTACTTGAGTTAGCTAACCGGCGCTATTCTTCTTTTAATGAATTTCTGGCAGGCTGTTTAGCTGTTGGCATAATGCTGTACTCCAATGACGTAGGCCAAGGCCAGCTAGAAGGCTCTGGTGTGTAAAAGAACACGCCCAACATGGTAAACTCGACATCTGATTGGTTAAAGAATATGACAATCAGCAACATCGTCCCATTCGCTTGAATAGCAGAGGGGATTCACTGAGATTCTGAAGGCCTCAGGATAGATTTTTTACCCGGAGACAGCACAGGGGGAAAATCTGATTGGATAAAAGCTCTAATTTATATGAGCTGCACTGGAAGCAGCAAAACTGAGGGAGAGAGTAGCGATGAAATGACGTTAATAACAAAACTGATGGGAACGAACTTTGTAAAATATATATAGCATTAATTAAAATTAAATTATAAAAACATAATTTGATGATTCTCACAATCTCTAGGCCAGCAGAGAAGGCTTTGCTGGCCCTGACCGCCCACCACTGCTGAAAATAACTACCTAGGTCTTCCATTTGGGAGGAAAGCAGTTTTCTGATTAAGTGTGTTGCACCACGTCGGCCATTTATTTTAAAAAATAGGCCAAGAAGTCTGTGTGTCTCCCTCCAACGCTCAGCCATTCATCTTCAGCAGAGGAGGAAGACAAAGGTGCGGTGTGTACCTGCTCTGTCAGGGTTTTAGTCTGATTCTTAGTTTGGACGACACGAAATCCATAAACGAAGCTATTCTGCTTCTTCACACGTACAGCACATACGTGTTTCCGTATGTGAAACCTTCATGGCCTTTTTAGAAAAGTCACCTGAGCAGCTGCAGCTTCAACACCCAGACAAGGTACAACATCATACCTGCTGACCTTTAACCTCTCCTGTGCATATTTTACATTATTTTCATTATTGGATGAAGTGGAAGAAACCATTTATCTTTAAAATGTAGAATTTAAAAAATTAGGTTTTTTTTGTTTTTACAGGACACGTACTTGATCAAATTAAATTCTGTATCTTTAAAAAACTTTTCTAAATCCACTTTAAACAAAAACAAAATCAACTTTTATAGGTTTGAAATGTCTTTTACAGTTTTGTGCTGCTCTGCAGTGTTTCCTAACTTTTTAAAGTTTAACACAAATTAAGATGAGGATTATTAACAATAAAAATCGACATGTATGTACGTGAAGGACGATATCAGCGACCCAACGCGGCGATCTGCCTCTCCATCCCCGTTGCTAGGCTACCATATTCCTGAGTACTACAGGTTCTCGCTTTGCTGGAAAAGCCCGGCTGGCAGGGTCTGAGTGATGGGAATGACGCAGTAACCATGACGATGAAAGTGGCAGCGGCTGAGGGAGGATGAGGTGATCTGCATGGTTTGTGTCTGTGTGTGTGTGTGTGTGTGTGTGTGTGTAACATCATGCCAAAGCTTCATCTTAGTGTGCTGCATGCGTGTGTGGAAAGAGAGAAAACTGTGTCTGACTGCTTAAAATGTGTCTGNGTGTGTGTGTGTGTGTGTGTGTGTGTGTGTGTGTGTTTTCAGAGTCACTGGGTTGTTTCAGACAGGAGAATGTGCTGTGCCTCTGAGGAGAGTGTGTGTGTGTTCCAGCTGTGAATCCCTGCGACAGTGTGTGTGTGTGTGTGTGTGTGGCTCCTCCTCGGTACAGCACGTTCTACCACACAGAACAGCGTCTAGACAGCACACGGACTCAGACGCCCCCACGGCTTCACGTCTGAAGAGCAAGTTCTGGCTGAGGAGAATCTTTGTCTCCACACGGTTTACGTGCACGGGTGTGCACGTAAACACGCACCAATACACAAGAACCACATACTAAAAGATGAATACCGGTGGTTTTGCATGTTTAAGCCTAATAAATACTCCCTGCACGTTACGTTACTGACAACCAATTTCCAAAACATAAAACCATATTTTTTATTATGTTTTCCTGTTATTTTATCTCCTAATCTCTCAAAATCAAAGGTTTAGCTGATACATCCACCTTAACTTCAATGTTTCACACGCTAACACGTATGTTTAATTTCTCGGTAAAAGCCGTCTTCTCCTGGGACTATATTTCTGGGCGGAGACACGTATTTTCTTCCCCGCAGCTCCATGTTGAATTTAAAGGACCAACCGGCCATTTTGCAAGTTTGAGCCTAATATATTCAATTTTCATACATGTTATGTTACTGACAGTCATTTCCCAAAGGATAAAACCATATTTCAGATTTCCTGATATTTTGCTAAACCTCTTAATCTTTCAAAATCAAATATTCAAGTGATACACCCACCTTAAAAATCCATGTTTCTCCTGCTAATAGTTACACAGCCTTATGAAGTCACGGTCCTTTAAATTTTTCCATAAACGCAGGTCTTCTTTTGGGACTATATTCCCCGGTGGAGGCATACATTCACTCCACGCTTTTTATTGAGCTTAAACACTAAAATTACATAACTTCTAAAAAAACCTGAATACACGTCTTGTTGGTGATGATGGATTACCTATCCCAAGAACGTTTACAGTATCAACAAGTTGATTTTAATAGAGAATGAACTGAAACCAATGGAGGTCTGGAAGGTAGGAAAAACATTTTTAATTCACCGTTCCAGCAGTATGCTTTGGGAAATGATTGTCAGTAACATTACATGTATGAAAATTGAATATTAAATACGCTCAAACATGTAAAATGGGTGGTATGGTTCTTTAAATAAAGTTGCTTCAACAGAAAGTTTATTAGACGTTTTGCTCGCTGTAATGGATTATTTATTTCAGCACGTTTTAAGTCTCTACAGTTGATATTTTTTTAGCGTGTTATGAGAGGACTGACTAACGAGCTTCCCATGTGGCTGACTGATGGACAATCACAAACAAACCTGTCAGTCTGAGCTTCTGCTGTTTGGAAAAGGCCTGATCGGTTGTCAGCTGGACTGGCATCAACATAAACAGCTCTGATCAATACATCTATTATCAGGTGAAACAGATAAAATGTCTGCTCAGCCGCCTGTCATAGGTCATGTTAAAAAACATTCAGCCTGATGACAGAACCACAGAAAGAAAAGCTCTGATTGGATATTTGGCACTCAGACTTGATTATGGATCACCATGGTAACATTGTATGATAGGATGGCCTGATGTAATTTGCCTCCTGTGGTCTTTTCTCTGTTTCTACAACACAGCACAGCAGGGAGGCTCCGTTAAAATCAATGAGCTCCATTAAGATCAATTATCAGGTTGATGATTGATCTTCAATCTTCAATCAGTTAATAATCACTCAACACTGAAGAGGGAGGATTTGCTGACGTAGCTGATGTAGCAGTGGTGGGAAAACCGGAAGATTTGATTAGCAAGACAACTCAGAATTCCAGTCAAACACGCTAATATACGTGTTTGACTGGAATTCTGAGTTCTCTTGCTAATCAAATCTTGCGGTTGGATATATGCAATGTAGATATATATATATATATTTATCGTGTGCACCGCAGCCTGCCATAATTTAGTTCTGCACGTCCTCGTGAGCTAGCTTTGTTTGCAGTAGCCGTGGACCGGAGCGTATCCTGCTGTGTGGACGACTTTTTACCGGCACAGCTCAGTTTGAGAACTGCACATCCAAACAACTTCACACGTGACGCTGCACGTCTTTGGGTCCTGAGCAACAAATCTGCTGCTCAACTTCATACATGACGGGTTCCAGAAATTTTGGTGCCACAGACAGAGATTCCTGCCTTTATATTTAAGATACTAAAATGAACTGAAACCAATAAAAATAATTCTAAATATATATATATCTCAAATGTCCAGTAGTACTTTTGGAAAATGGTTGGAAGTAATGTAACTTGAATGTGGGCTGTAATTATTAAAAATTAGTGGTATGGCCCTTTAAGCGAGTTGTTTTGCTGTGAAGTTTGATGTCAGTAAAACAGGATGAGGTTAAAGCATCTGAAAGGTAGCCTGCTCTCTCATAAACACAAACACAAACACAAACACACACACACACACATCCTGTAAGACAGCTGTCGGTGCTGTGCAGAGGCACTTCATAAACTTTTAAACCATGTTACTTCCAGAGTCAAACAAACAAGACAGATTTAGAGCCAACACACACACGCACACACACACGTACACACATGCACACACAGACATCATTTTTTCCAACACATCTTCCGTTCCCTGAAGGAGCTTCAGCACTTTTCCAACAAGTCAGTAACTTTTAAATGTAATGAAGACACGTCTGTCTGCCACGGCTTTAATTAAATCTTAAAGCTGCACTTTATAATATTTATGCCCTACGCTGCCTTTTAAACGCTCCTTACTTTATCTAATTTTATGTATTTTAAAATTCTATTCATTTCAGCTTCCCCTTTCAGTCTTTCTATTTTTATTGTTCTTATGTATATCTAAAGCACTTTGAATGTCCCTGTGTATGAGCTGTGCCATATAAATAAACTTGCCTTAATAGTCAGTGTAATATTTAAACTGGAACTTTTTTTTGTTTTTTGATATAATAGGTGTTTTGATCGATAACTGATCATATTGATGATGTAGAGTCTCAGAAAATCATATATCAAACGTGACACAAATGGCGTTAAAGCCTCAGTAACGAGCTCAGAGCCACATGCATGTTCTGGAAGTTTTAATGGCACACATCAGTTTGCAGCCTGTAGATCAGGGATCTCCAACTGGTGGCCCGCAGGCCAAACGTGGCCGGCAGGTTCAATCTATCAGGCTGTCAGATGAAGTCTCAAAAAAAAAAAATCTTGTACTTTAGTCGCACTTATCTCGGGATCGTGTGTCATAAAATGTCATGCTTGGGCTCATTTTATTCTGGAGAAGCTAAGCTTTCCACAGATATTCATATATCTCCATTTTATTAAGAAATGGCGATTATAAAACACCGCAAACACTACAACGGAAGTGCTGGGCCCGGTGCTGGGCTGCTCTGGTTGTAAAGGGTTACATTTAAAAATAAATAAAAATTAGAAAATTGCTTTCCGTTATCACCAAATGAGAGGAAAAGATAAGATCGGGTTGGGTCCGAGGGGGTGGGAAATGATGGTGNGGGGTAGTGGCCCTTGGCTTGCTGTAGCTAGCCCTTGGGGAAAACTAGTTGGGGAACCCTGCTGTAGATCCTGAACGCATCACTTCATCATCAGGCACGAAGAATGAAAAACGCCACCAGACCCGTTTAACGTGCCGCTGCTTCTGCTGCTTTTCATCATCAGCAGACAGGAATCAGAAAGAGCCGCAGCCTGAGAGAGCGCCGAACAGATCCACAGCCCACGCCACCATGCTCCTCGTCACGCCGCAGAGAGACGGCGCCGTGAGAACGCAACAAGCAGCAACACAAGTGTGTTTTTGTTCACAACTGCAAATTATTCTCGAAACGAATATCAAAGTGAGGATAATAATTACCAGCGTTTAGCTCCGCTTCACAACGAGAATTAGCAGCTTCTATGTGAAAAAAACCTCACAGGAATCAGTGTGACTCATTTTCTGCTTCTCGCCAGCCTACGACACCACCCACCCACACACACACACACACACACACACACACACACACACACACACACACACACACACACCTGTTCCATGTCACCACAGAAAGGGTGTTCTTAGTTGTCCTCTGCAGAGTTTGTACTGACGGCTGCATAGCATCGTGTGTGTCTGTGTGTGTGTGTGTGTGTGTGTGTGTGTGTGTGTGTGTATGTCGTTCCTTCACCAACACTTCACACACTGAGCATCTCTTCCCAAAAGCTGAGTCACTGAAGAAACGAGATTCTGCTCTGTGGCTCCGTGACTTAGCAGCAAGCTGCATGGAAGCGGCGTGAAACTGGATGATGCATAATAACATGCATAATAACCGGCGATTAGCCCAGCGATGACTGAGCCTGCATAATGGAACACGCTTTGCTGTGAATGCTGGGTACTCAGCTGATTCCGGTTTCCTGGAAGAATCCCTTGTTCAGCTTGTTTCCACGAAGTCATTGATGAGAAGCTGAATGCAGAAATGCGCCGCGGTCCAAAGCCGTGCTGCGTTTCTCAGCATGCAGCTCCTCTGTGAGCGCACTGCATGCACATGCTGCAACACGGAGCTCATTGGCTAGTAAATACTGGAAGCTACACAACGAGGAAGTCAGTACGTGGGTTAAAGGTCAGGGCGAGGTCAGGGCCGTAATTACATTTTAAAAAGTCTCTGGTGGAATTAGAAAAGTTTTGAACGACCTTCCAGACGCCGCTGGGTTTCATTCCTGTACATTATAAAAATGTGTTTTTACAGACGTGAAACATGCATGAGGTAAATAATCCATCACAGCGTATTAAACTTCTGTTAAAATGTTTCTGTCAAAGTTACTTAATTTATCTGATCCAACACGGAGCTACACAGAAGAAAATGTACGACTCCGCCGCAGAATATAGTCCCAGCAGAAACGAGAAAACTAAAATGGTCGCGTCTTCTGCGTTCAGGTGAAATGTCATCAGGCCAAACATGAATTATAAGGTGAAAGGTGATAAAAGACACAACAGGTGAAACTCTCCAAAATGCAGGAGTTTTGGTGTCGTAACTACTTGAAGTTAATCTTATCTGGTATTTGGGTATGTGTGCGCGTGTGTGTGTGTGTATAAACATGCCTGAAGCGTGTTTGTGTGTTGCGTGTGTTTGTGAAGGGTCGTACCTCTGGTTGTCAGCGTATCAGGATCTTTATTTCCTCCACATTGCTTTGTGCGCTGCTAAAACAGAGGCCCTGCAGGGGGAGAGAGAGAGAGAGAGAGAGAGAGAGAGAG
>VXCM01005420.1:21087-34186 GCA_014773175.1 Lucifuga dentata
AGAGAGAGAGAGGGGGGGAGGAAGAGTGAGAGAGACAGAGACTGAATTATTCATCAGTTCAATAAAACATGCGTGTAGCCGTCATCTGTCCTGTGAAACATGGTGAATGTTTACACGTCACACTGAGACTTGTGCAGCTTTATCATGTTACATGTGATAAAGCAGAAAAACAACATGATAAAGGAGGAAAAAAACATGAAAAACAGACGTGTGCAGATGAAACAATAAAAAAAGCATGCAATAGTGAACAGTGAGCTGCTCATCTCCCTCCTCCTCCTCCTCCTCCTCCTCCTCCTCCTCCATTCTTTTCTGGAAATCCTTTCTTTCACTTCAGATTGAGATTTCAGCTGGTCTGACCTGATGCTGCAGCAGACGTGTAAAACAGCATCAGGCGTGTTGATCTGACTCTTTAATAAGTCAGACACAGAAAACACGTCTGTAAATCTACAGTTACATCACAACACGCAAAAACGAGTTTACAGCTGAAGAAGAAGGAACGTTCTGGAAGCTGTTTTTAGGAGATAAAAGCAGGCGTGATGACGTGTGACTGATTCCACAGTGGACTCTGTGTGGAAAAAGCTGCATGACGCGCCTCCTGCCCTTTATTTACAACAGAAACACTGTTCATGCTGCCTGTTACAAGCCGTTAGCCCAGCTGCTAATCTCATCTCATCGCATTTAACCTGTCTCTGCTGGGATCGCAGCAACTAACGCCGCAACACATGCAAGCTTTCAGCTAGCTTTAAGCAATGCATGTGAGATTTCAGTGAGACATGCAAGATTTCAGCAACACATGCTAGCTTTCAGTGACAAATGCTAGCTCACAGCAATGCATGCTAGCTTTCAGCGATGCATGCTAACTGTCAGCAGTGCATGTGAGATTTCAACGCATGCTAGCTTTGAGCAATGCATGTGAGAGTTCAGCAACGCATGCAAGATTTCAGTGACACATGCTAGGTTTCAGCAATGCATGAGAGATTACAGCGACACATGCTAGCTTTCAGCGATTGCTAGCGCTAAGCAATGCATGTGAGATGTCAGTGATGCATGATAGCTTTCAGGAACGTGCAATTTCAGCAAGGCAAGTGAGATTTCAGAAACGCATGCTTTTAGCAACGCATGCTAGCTTTCAATGACGCATGCCAGCCTTCAGTAATGCATGCTAGCTTTCAGCAACGCATGCTAGCTTTCAGCGACTCATGCTAGCTTTCAGCAACGCATGCTAACTTTCAATGACACATGCTAGCTTTCAGCAATGCACGGAAAATGATGCAACTATTTATTCTGCAATGAGTTCCAGCAGCCACCCACATGGAAAGCTGATGGTGGTGTGTGTGTGTGTGTGTGTGTGTGTGAGATAATTTCCTGTAACAGGTGTAAATCGGCTCCTGACACCTTCTAAAACAAAAAAGTGACCTGGATTAACCTAAACTGCAGCATATCTGCACAGGATCAATACGTGAGAAGTGAGGCATGATGGGAAATAAAATATATACGACACTTTATTTCATTTAGATCAGCTGGAACATCATTAGGTTGTAGATATCACGTATGATATTATCTTTAGATACATGCCTGCTTAAACACATGCAACAAAGCAAAACTTTCTGATTTAAAAGACTATACTGGTAATTTTGTAAGTACATAAATTTTCATATGTACTGGAATGAACTGAAACAGCCTGGAAGGTAGGAAAAACAATTCTAATATGTACCGCTCTAGTAGTATGTTTTGGAAACTGGTTGGTAGCAAAGTAACATGCATGTGGTTGTATTTATTGGGTTCAAACATGTAAAATCACTGGTATGCTCCTTTAAAAGCGTAACATGCAGACGCTGATGCTGAGTCAGACGGAGGAGAAATGAATGACTGCTTTAGTCTGAGCAGCAGGAAGCAGTTATTTTCTCATGTGCAGATCATCATACAGGTGAAACCCGTCATGTGAGAAACAAACCAACACGTTTCACGCCAAGATCCGAAAACCTTCCTGATGCTGACATGCAGGAATATCTAAATAACATCATAATACGATAGTATCCAGACACCAAACGGCTTTTTTTTTGCAGCGTGTATTTTGAGGTTCCGTGTATAAAAACTGAGCGTGTCCTAAAATACTCTCCTATTCTCAGCGTGTCAGTGAAACATGTGATTTTAGGACGTTTTTACCAGCAGGAAATCACCGTTTAGCTGCTCTGCATGTCTGAGTCCATCTGAGGCCTTCTCTCTCTCTGTCTTTGTCTCTCTCTCTCTCTCTTTGTCTTTATGTCTCTCTCTCTCTCTCTCTGTCTTTGTCTCTCTCTCTCTCTCTCTCTGTCTGTCTTTGTCTTTCTCTCTGTCTTTGTCTCTCTCTGTCTTTGTCTCTCTCTCTCTCTCTCTGTCTTTGTCTCTCTCTCTGTCTTTGTCTCTCTCTCTCTCTGTCTTTATGTCTCTCTCTCTCTGTCTTTATGTCTCTCTCTCTCTGTCTTTGTCTCTCTCTCTCTCTCTCTCTCTCTCTGTCTTTGTCTCTCTCTTTCTCATTCTCTCTTTTCTCTCTGTCTGTCTCTCTCTTTTTCTCTCACACTTGCTCACACTGTCTCTGCCTCTCTCTCACTTTCTCTCTCTTTCTGTCTCTCTCTCTCTGTCTTTGTCTGCCTCTCTTTCTCTCTTTTTCTCTCTCGCTCACTCTCTTTCTGTTTATTTTTTCTCTCGCTCTGTCTTTCTTTTTTCTCTTTCTCGCTCTGTCTCTTTTCTCTCTCTCGCTCACTTTTTCTTTCTTTGTCTGACTCTCCCCCTCTCTCTTTCTGTCTCTCTCTTTTTTCTCTCTCTCCCCCTCTCTGTCTCTCACACTCGCTCTCTCTCAGCTGAAGCAGTAATGGAGACAGACTCGCAGCAGGCTTTGCTTTGAGAGAGAGAGAGAGAGAGAGAGAGAGAGAGAGAGAGAGAGAGAGAGGGAGGGAGGGAGGGAGAGCAGACTCTCTCTTTCATCAGCAGCCCCTCCAATAAAACAGAATGGCTCTGTGGGGGGGGGTCACACTGATCCGTCACATGACCAGCCAGGCACAACAACAGCCTCAGTCATTCTGCTGTCGCCGCTTGGCTACCAGAACACAAGTGGGCTACAAACCGGCCGGGCACACAGCGGATTCCACAGAATTCCGTGTCTGTGGGCGAAAGTGGGCAGGAAGCTAAAGCGCAGCCAAAGAGTTCCAGCAAAACACTGATGCTTTGTACTTTTTTTTTGTTGCCATTTTTCTCCTCATTGCCGATTCTCCACATGCTAACCGCTTTCTACCAGAAACATGCCTCCTCCTTTCCTTTCCTTGCCTCCTCCTTTCCTTTGTGACCCTAAAAACTGCCCTTACTGCCGCCGTTGCGCCAGCAGTTTTTTGCACGATGCAGAGAAATGCCGCAGCCTGTGAGGCAGCTTATAGTGAAAACATATCCTGCTGCCTGCGGTTTTTCTGAGCGTTGTCATGGAGTTAAACATATGACATGTTAGAACGCTAATTAAATCCAGGATATTTGGTGGCATTCCCATGAGTCCTGGTGATGGATGGAAGTGGTTTGATTGACGGGTCAGGAGTGGAAGTGGGGCTGAGAGACTGACTGATGGACTCAGCTGAGGAACGGATTAAAACGGACACTCGTTCTCACAGCACATTGGGCCTCCTCCACATTATCTGTGTCTAAGCAGAACAGGGGATTTATCAGGCGATTAAAGCATTATGGATACTACAATACACAGAGGATGAGTAAAAAAAATACACATGCACATTAAATCCTGATTTTTTGGTCTGTACTATGATTAAAGGACCACACCAGTGATATATACAACCCACATACACACTATGTTAATAACAACAATTTTCCAAAACTTAATGGTTTTGCAAAATCCCAGAATCTTTCAAAATCAAATGTTCAGGTGATTCACACACCTGTAAATTCAATAGTTCACCTTCTAACATGTACACACAATTTTAGAAGGCTGTCTTAAAACAAAAAACACTTTTCCTGGGACTATATTCTCTGGCAGAGAAATATATTTTCTTCTGTACAGTTCCATGTTGGATCAGTTCATTAAAGTTACTTCAGAAGAAATTTAATACACTTGTGATGGATTATTTATTTTGAGCAGGGTTCAAGTTGATTTTTATAGCATGCCAAAATGAATTAAAGCCAATGGCAGTCTGGAAGGTAGGAAAAACAATTCTAAAATGTACCGCTCCAGTAGTACGCTTTAAAAATGGCTGGCGTTAATATGATGTGTATGAGTGTTGAATTTATTGGGCTCAAATGTGCAAATGGTCCTTTAAGGGACGATGTTTTACTGGCTTCAATTTTCCAGATGATTTGAACAAATCCACAAAGGCTTCTGGGACTTTGCCGCTCGTTAAAATGTAAACCTGCAAGACAAAGATTAACAAAAGATTACTTAGAACCAAACTCCACCTCAGTGTTCCAAGACATCAAGGACGATGAAAAGTGGAGAACACGGAGCACGACTGCCACCGAAACCTGTGGCAGGCTGGGAAAATGAAAACCGTATCTCTCTATGCATGATTGGGCCGTTTTTAGTTCTTACAAATTACATTATTCACTGAGAAATCAGGTGGAATGATAAAAATTCTCTAAATCCTGAGGTTTCCTAACAAAAATTCAGAATGGCTGTCGCTTGGTGCTGACAGACCTTCCTGAAAACAAAAACTGAGATTTCACCAAAGGTGCATCAGTCTTCCAGCAGGATCGAGTGAAGGATCTAGTGAAGGCTCTACTGAAGGATCTAGTGAAGGATGTAGTGAAGGCTCTAGTGAAGGCTCTAGTGAAGGCTCTGCTCTAGTGAAGGATCTAGTGAAGACTCTAGTGAAGGATCTAGTGAAAGCTCTAGTGAAGGCTCTAATGAAGGATCTAGTGAAGGCTCTAATGAAGGATCTAGTGGATTTAGTGAAGGCTCTAATGAAGAATCTAGTGGAGGCTCTAGTGAAGGATGCAGTGAAGGCTCTAGTGAAGGATTTAGTGAATGATCTAGTGAAGGCTCTCGCAAAGGTTCTAGTGAAAGCTCTAATGAAGGATCTAGTGAAGTCTCTGCTCTAGTGAAGGATCTAGTGAAGACTCTAATGAAGGACCTAGTGAAGGCTCTAGTGAAGGATCTACTGAAGGCTCTGGTGAAAGATCTAGTGAAGAATCTAGTGAAGGCTCTAATGAAGAATCTAGTGGAGGCTCTAGTGAAGGATGCAGTGAAGGCTCTAGTGAAGGATTTAGTGAAGGATCTAGTAAAGGCTCTCAAAGGATCTAGTGAAAGCTCTAGTGAAGGATCTACTGAAGGCTCTGGTGAAAGATCTAGTGAAGGATATAGTGAAGGCTCTAATGAAGGATGTAGTGAAGACTCTAGTGAAAGATGTAGTGAAGGATCTAGTGAAGGCTCTCGTGAAGGATTCAGTGAATGCTCTAGTGAAGGATCTAATGAAGGCTCTAGTGAAGGATTTAGTGAAGGATCGTGTCTGGCGTGTCGGTGGAATGCCGCTGCCAGGATGAGCAAACTGTCTCCTTTGTCAGCATCTCTTTGTCTGCATCAGCAATGCAGAGAAATGATGCTGCAAAGCCAAAAGAAAGAACGCAGACAGGAAGCAGAGTTCAGCCGCCACTGGACTGCAGCGTAAAGTCTGCTAAACGGTCACGAGCTGAGGTGAGACGAATGCTGACGAGCGCGCACGTGTGTGTGTGTGTGTGTGTACTGTGGCTTGAATGGAAGTTCTCTATGTGCACGTGTAAACGGTGGTTTCTGTCTACGCATTGTTTTGTTTTTTTTGTTGAAAGCACAAGAAAGAAACTGATTTTTATTTCTCTCCTGACATGAAAAATAAAAATCCTCCATCATCAACCTCCAGCTCCTCTCCCACTCCCACAGCGAAACACGGAAAAGGGGATGTGAACCTCAGCTGGCTTTAACAGTAACACACACGTAAAATACAATGAAAGGTGAATTAACTAAACACAAACATACACGGCATGAAAAAATAAAAGAGAAAATAAAAATCCTCCACCATCAACCACCAGCTCCTGCAGAAAAGAAATAAAGCCAAATATTGAAATAGAAATAGAATATAGAAATAGCCAAATATATCAGGTTTAACTTTTATCTGTCAAAAATAACTAAATTTGAGGGTCAATCCATCAAACTTCTGACATGAACAGGAGATAATATCGTATTATATTTGATAAAATTTCACACCTTAACTGTTTCTTTTCTTTTCTGTTACTTTTCATTTTTTTTTTGAGTGTTGGTACTCCGGATGCAAATTAGCCGTTTAGCTAACCCCAGCACATTTACATTAGCAATATTTTGTGTTAATTAAATGTTAATTAATGTGCATTGTCCCATTTAAATAAATAAATAAATAAGAAAACACATAAGTTTAAAAAATTTGGGGATCAAAAGAGAAAAATCGCACTGACAGTCAGTCAGGCTACGTTAATATTACACAACAAAAGTAAGATTCTTTGTAATTATATAAAATTATAAACTACATACATCTCGAGCTTCATTATAACATGAAGGCGTCTTTGCAATGTGGATGATGGCGGCGTTTTCTAACGGCATCAGGGAGGACAGGAAGTCACTGTTTGACAGAATGTCATCTTTGTCGCTCACACGCGACATTAAATAGCTGGAATATTCAGCTGCTTCATTATGCGTGAAAAGCCGAACATTAACATACATAAAGAAACTGCTTTTGTTTTGCTCTTTACAGATGAACAAAGGTCAGTAAACGCATCATCAATAAATCACAGACGCATCATCTCTTCGCCTGGGAGAACAACGCCCACATGACTGCTGCTCGTGTCTCACAGGAAATATGATGCTGAAACATTCAGACGCTCTGTGAGGAAACATTTAAAGGACCCTAACAGTGGTTTTGCATGTTTGAACCCAATATACTCAACCTGCATACGTTACCTTACTGACAACCGATATCTTAAACATACAACTGGAGCAGTAAATATTGTAATTGTTTTTCCTACCTTCCAGACCTCCATTGGTTTCAGTTCATTCTGTTGTTAAAATCAACTTGTTGATACTGTAAACGTTCTTGGGATAGGTAATCCATCATCACCAACAAGACGTGTATTCAGGTTTTTTTAGAAGTTATGTAATTTTAGTGTTTAAGCTCAATAAAAAGCGTGGAGTGAATGTATGCCTCCACCGGGGAATATAGTCCCAAAAGAAGACCTGCGTTTATGGAAAAATTTAAAGGACCGTGACTTCATAAGGCTGTGTAACTATTAGCAGGAGAAACATGGATTTTTAAGGTGGGTGTATCACTTGAATATTTGATTTTGAAAGATTAAGAGATTTAGCAAAATATCAGGAAAGCTGAAATACGGTTTTATCCTTTGGGAAATGATTGTCAGTAACGTAACATGTATGAAAATTGAATATATTAGGCTCAAACATGTAAAATGGTTGGTATGGTCCTTTAATAAACAGTATTTAGCCTGTAGCTGAAAGCAGCAACAAAAAGTAATTTTTTTTGTTTTTTATGTGAGAGTATGAGTCCATCTGAATTCCAACTGTGCTCCTCCAACCATCAGATGATCTGATGGAGCTTCGGCTCCATATGGCGCCGACCATCGCCATTCAGCGCTTACGTGTCGGCGTGACGTGTGGCTGGGTGGAGCTGGGCAGAATTAAAAGGTTTCTGGTTCAGGCAGGAGGTTATGAAGTCAGATGTAGATACTCTACTGCGCTGCTGAACTCCTGAATACAGGCTAAATGGATGTGAGAGCGAGATGGAATTGGAGAGATTAAAAAAGGGAGATTAAAAATGGAAAATGTTGGGAGGACATGAGAGCGCGGCGGCGGCGTGCTCATGCTCTCGTGTTCCAGATGTAAATGAACAGTGACGATTCTTCTGAGTGGAAATGAAACCAGGCTGGGAGACTTCTAACTGACTTAGCACATTTAAATGGAATAGACAGAAAGACACACAGGAAAACACACACAAACACAATACGGAAGTGTGTGCGTGTGTGTGTCCTCCCCCAGAGGAAGTGCTACTGATAAGGAACATGCACGATGCGATTTGTCTGATAGGATCTGTGTTACTTCAGGTCCTTGCAGCAAAACAACTGCAGCTAATTGAAATCTTTTGAAGAATAAAGATGGTTTTCACACATCATTTCATCCCTTAAAGGACCAATAAAAACAACCTGCGTACACGTTACCGTACTGACAAACAATTTCCAAAATATAAAACCATAGTTTAGTTTTCCGGTTGGTTTTCAAATCTCCTAATCTTTCAAAATCAAAAGTTCAGGTGATACACGCACCTTATAATTCAATGTTTCACCTGCTAATGTTTTTGCACGATTACAGAAGGCAGAGGCATTTTAATTTCTCGTTAAAATCCCTCTTCTCCTGGGACTATATTTCCTGGCGGAGACATACATCGACTTCCATACAGCTCGATGATTGATCAGTTAAATAAAGTTACTTAGGAAAAAAAAAAAATCCCAATAGACATAATGTTTGCTGTGATGGATTATTTATTTATTATTTACAATGGCAGTCTGGAAGGTAGGAAAAACATTGTGAAATTGACCTTTAAAGCAGTATGTTTTGGGAAATGCTGGTCAGTACCGTAACATGTATGCAGATTGTATATATTGGCTCAAACATGCAGGATTGGCAGAATAATCCTTTAATGTTGTTGGTAAAAAACGTTTATTTTTCCGTTCACATCATGAAGCTGATGGACAGCGCAGAACGTTAAAAGACAAAAGCTCAGATTCCTACAGAAAAGCAGCAGCATTTATAGGAAGTGCTGGAGGGATGCGATCACATGACCTCTGCGGTCACATGTCAGCGAACACCTCCGTTGCCGCCGTCATTCATCAACATTTACTCATCTGCAACAATAACTTGGTTTGAGGCTGTAAACGTCACGAGACGCGTTTCATTCCTCTGTGACACAAAGAGCGGCGTTGTTGTGGCGTCTCTCTGACCTCTGATGTTCAGAGGTCAGACGCTGCTGAATGTACTTCCTGTCCTGCGCCATCTCCTCCAGAGGAGCTTTTTTTTTGATGAGTTGGAGGCTGAATATTATTCATGTGAAAACAACAAAATCTACTGGCTTTGATTCAAGATGCTGGAGCTGTTTTTTTTTGTTTTTTTTTTTAACTTCAGCATCTGACAGGTAAATTTCAGGCACATATGTGTAGCTATGTTGTCAGAGTAAAGGACCATACCAGTGATTTGGCATGTTTAAGCCTAGTAAATATGACCCACATCCATGATACTGACGACCATTTTCCAAAACATAAAACTCCATTTTAGTTTTCCTTTTATATTGCAAAATCCATTAAAGGACCATACCGATCACTTTGCATGTTTGAGCCTAATATATTCAATTTTCATGCAAATCATTCATACATTTCATACATTGCAAAATATCAGGAAAGCTGAAATATGGTTTTATCCTTTGGGAAATGATTGTCAGTAACGTTACATGTATGAAAACTGAATATATTAGGCTCAAACATGCAAAATGGGTGGTATGATCCTTTAATCTTTTAAATTCAAATGTTCAGGTGATGCACACACCTTAAAATTCAATGTTTCATCTGCTAACATTTACATGTGATTGTAGAAGGCACGGCGGTTATTTTAATTTCTCAGTAAAAGCCGTCTTCTCCTGGGACTATATTCTCTGGCGGAGACATACATTTTCTTCTGTGCAGCTCCGTGCTGGATCGGTTAAATTAAGTAACTTTGACAAAAAGTAAGAATGATGTTTGATTCACTTTGATTGATTATTTATCTCAAGCGTGTTTCAGGTCTCTATAAGTTGACTTTTATAGCGTACTGGAATTAAATGAAACCAATGGTAAGTAGGAAAAACAAACTTAAAATGGAAAATGGTTGGCAGTAATGTAACGTTGGGCTCAAACATGCAAAATCACCGGTATGTTCCTTTATATATTTTACCTCTCAGATGTGTAGGCTAAAGGATCATCATGCAGTCATGAGGTGAAGTCTGATTAAGAAGTCTGGCATCGTTTCACCTAAAATGGAGTTTATCACTTTCTATCTGTCTGAACACGCTACACGCTAAAAATACGGTGCTCGCTACGGTGCTCGATCCTGAGAGAATGAAATAAATAAATAAAAAGGAGCAGCACTTAACTCGAGTCATTCTGACAAGAGCGGCTTATTTCTGAAAAAAAAAGCAGGAGTCATGCAGGGATGCAGCGTGTGGCAGCAAATACGCTCCATTTAACGGCAGAGAAGGGAGAATTTGTGATTTAGCATGTCATATTCTAACATGTAGGATTTATACAGACTTCTATCAGCTCTCAAAAGATTAGGACTAGTTCAAACCAGATCTCAGGAACCTGAACGGCTCTGGGTTTGTAGTTTATTTGATAAGAACGCTGGTTCTAGTTATAGTTGGTTTCTAAGACTACAACCTCTGACGCCCCGCGGGACAGATTCATCCGCCACAGGCCTGGATTTACGCTGCACCTGAACTCAGCAGCTAACATCACGTCCATGTAAAACAGGCAGCTTTGTCTTTGTGGAGAAATCCAGCATTTGGTGGAGTCGGCGATTCGTCCGCCAGATGCTGGCATGACTCCGAACCCAACGGAAGCAGCGTTTCTCAAAATAGGATAATGGTACTTCTAAGTACAAGAAAGCAGAGGAAATTACTACTTTACATGACAATGTTCAGGTCAGCAACTCAGCTACACACTTTTCTACTTTCTATAGTGTTTTATTGTACTTTTCCTTTAAGTGACAGCTAAAATGAATTTGTAAATTAATTTGAAATACAGGCTGCTGAGGGCTTTTTTTTTTTTTTTANTTTTTTTTTTTTTTTAATTACAAACACTCATTTAAAAAAAAAACAGACTCAGAGAGGATCTGTGAGGTGCATAATGGCATCAGCCAATAATGCAATTAATTACACTAATTTTGCAATTTGTGTGTACTACAAATTGCCTGGCCAGACTTTGAAAGATCGGGTGGAAGGACGCCGTCATTGTTTGAAAAAGTGATGGAAGCAGCAGAGCAATTGACCCCAATTAGCAAAGGAGAGAGCAACTTTCTTATAGGAAGAGGAAGAAGGCCTACATTTAAAAACACAGACTGACTAATATGCACAAAACTGCATCACAATTCTTAATGGCTCATGCATGAAATTGCAATATTTAAACCTGGCATTAAAATGCAGGAAGAACTCAACACGAAATTTTCCTCCACAGTCAGTCAGCTCACCTCAACCATGATGCAGGGGGGTCACATTAAAGAGATGCAAATGCATACAGATGCATCCATCTACATGCCGGTGTGCAGGAATGCAGCTTCCTCTTTAAAGTTACCTGAGGGATGCTGCATGCTTCCCTGCAGCATGCAGCATCCCAGATAAGGAGTCAGGGCGAAGCTTGTGTCCTTCATGTGACTCCACTAAGCATCAGTGGGAGACACTGATGATGGGGGAGAGGGTGAGGATGATGAGGAGGAGGGGAGGTGGTGGTAAACAACGGAGCAAAGGGGTCAACAATGAATGCGTCAAGAAGCTTTGAAGATGGGATGCAGCGAAATCTTCCTCTCTGCAAATGACCGTGGATAACCTACTTGCCTAATTGGCCTCCGGTGCCGTTTCTTCATTCCCGTTAGGATATATTTCACAGAATACACACCGGCTACAGGATGTAAAAAAAAAAAAAAAAAANAAAAAAAAAAAAAAAAACAGCCGACGTCTCACCAAAAGCAGCTTCTCCACACACAGACATGTTGCTAGCTAACAGGCTACAAATGTTAACACCGACTGACGCCAATAATAAAAAAATACCAACAAAAATCAAAGTAATTCATTTTGAGATGTAGTTAGGTGTGGTGGAAATGAAGCGTAAAAAGAAAAACAGGCTCTCTTACCAGTTTAAAAGCGTCTAATAATCCCCAGCAGTGTATTCCATTCCGGTAATAATGAAATAACTGGACAGAGGCAGCCTCCTGGTCGTGCCCTGGTGTCGCCCAGCTGCTCCGTAGCCGCTCGGTGTGATGGCTGCTCTGCAGGGCCACAATGAACTCATGCTGCCTTCACGAACCGTCGGAAATAACTGAATCCACAGCGGTGCGCATGAACGAGCCAGCAAAAAGGTTTAGGTTAACTAGAAGAAAGTGTAGATCAGTCAGAGTTTTCTTTGAAAACCAAGCTGCCGAAATGTGGCGTTGTACAGTGGAGAACTTAAGATTTATGGTAAGTGATGGGTGTTTTTTTTTTTAAAGTGAGACTTATGACAGCCATTTGTAAATGGCTTAAATACGTCACTTTTTTTTCCTCTTTTTTTAATCTCTAGCGGTTCTTGTCAAATAGTCATATATTATTTCTATGATTCAAAAAAAATAAAACATTTGCCTAATTTGTTATCTTTTGCTATGTTGCTTTTGGTTCCGACCAGAATCACTACCTTTCATTTGATTACTAGTAGTTGGGAGCTTTTGAGGAGCACCTGAAGGGAGCATAACGGGATTGGTCGGTAGTGTGATAGCACATTCGACCAATCAGAGGGGGCAAAGGGTGGGCAGAGGGCGGGACAGAGAAGGAAGCGGTGTGCGTGTGTGTATGTGTGAATTGTAAACATGTTTCTGTTATGGAATATATCCATTAAAACCTTTTAATAAAGTTTAGAGGAATAATTTACAGTTTTAAAAAGAACAGGTATTAAGAAATAAGTATTTACAAGTAGTAAAAGAACATGTCTTTTACTGTAAATTAATAAAATAGGTATTAAAAAATAAAGTATTATAAGGTCCCTAGTATGTTCCAATATTAATATGACAGGGCTAATGAAGCCATAAAAAATACAAAATGATAACATAATTATTATAGCAAAGGGTGAGAATATTGATTTGTGTCAGTGTTTATTCTGTATAGTCACTCAGAAAAATAATTACTATAAAACTGCATGGCCTTTTTCTACATTTCCTGTCCGATTTAATAATACAATTTATAATATAGATTATATAATATTTCTGTTTTGTTGTGACATTTATATCTTCTTCTTTTCCTTTTGGCTTTCCCTTCAGGGGTCACCACAGCGAATCATCTGCCTCCAT
>VXCM01005421.1:0-34501 GCA_014773175.1 Lucifuga dentata
ATTTATTTGGGCTTGGGACCGGCACAAGGTGGACACTGGCTTGTGCCCCCTTGAGGCTGCATTACTAATCATTTGATCCAAATACTAAACAAAATGTTGAATTTAATTCAAGACAGCATCTGGAAAATTGCTTCACGTGATAATAATAATAATCTTTTATTTGTATATACAATGTGAAGACGTGCTGCCTTCAGGTGCCTGAACAGGAGAATGAAGCACTTTTCAAGCACATACGACATGCTAACCTTCAATGTGTTCATCTGAAGACATGTTAGGTAAGATTAATATGTTACCACCTTCTCACAGCATTTGATTTTCTGTAGTTTATTTAAAGGACAATACCAGTGGTTTTACATGTTTGAGCCCAATATATGCAACATGCACATGTTACTGACAACATTTCCTAAAACATACAACTGGAGCAGTAAATATTAGAATTGTTTTTCCGACCTTCCAGACTGCCATCAGCTTGAGTTTATTTCAGAACGCTATTAAAAAATCAACTTGTAGAGACTTGAAACATGCTTGAGATAAATAATCCATCATAGCGAACATGACGTCTATTCAGTTTTGTTTTTTTGTTTTTTTTGTCAAAGTAACTTTAACCAGTCCAACATGGAGCTGCATAGAAGTTTTTGATCAAGTTATGAAACCTTATTTATGTGAAGCTTTGAAACCATGTAAATAATATCAGCATTCATACATTTTTTTCCATTTGCCTTCCTAGTAACAAAAAACAACTACATTTGACTGGAGAAAGCGTAACATCTTTATGAAGATGCAGTAACAATGAACACTGGTGAAATACTTAATTGCTTCCTGTTATCTGGTTTTCTGCTCCTCACCATCATGTGCTTGCCAGGTGGGATAACAGCTGTTTGCATCCTCTGAGCCTTTAATGTATGAATATTTCTACTTGAAAATAATCCAAAACTGCAGGAATGAGAACAAACTGCTTGGTGACATTTGCTCTGTAAATAAACATAAGATGTCAGATTGCAGCCATCGTAATTGTTTTCAGATTTTCTCTGATGTTATGTAACTGATGCGAGCACCAGGATTGTTCAGTCGTTGGGGATTGTTGTTTGTTGGTCTTACCATTTGGCTGTAATGGCTTGAGAAAATATGATACGGTAAAGGCAAAACAACAGGAGTTATGGTGGCAAAGAGCATGTTCCAACTGCACTGCAGTAATTGGTGGAGACAGTTCAAAGTCGTCACGCTTGCCGCCAAACATGCCTGTCTTTCTTTACGGCCTCTCCAAAAATATGGGAAGCAGATGGATGGCCATGCTGCTGCCATTCAATCCCAGAAATCATCTGTATGGCATCCGTGTCTGCTGAGTCACCCCGGCTCACAAAACGCCAATAAATATGTGCCACACATTCAGGCAGTAAATCACAGGCTTCAGCCTCATGTCGCGGAACCTCTGGAAGGCTTCCTGTTGGCTTTTCTGTGTCCAAGCACGGAGATTTATCAACAGCACCAGAAATGCTGATCAGCCTTCCACTCATCAGAGCTGCTATTTATTGCTTTCACAAGCCGCTGTGCTTATGATGCATTCCTACGCTGAGAAGGATCGTTGATGTTGTCTTTACGGCCCTGCTGGGAGTATTGATGAGATTTCACGGTGCATAACCCACCAAGAGCCAAACAGTTTTTCTGTTGGGCTTTATAAACACAGCAGTTATAAACACGAGCCTGGCTTTCTTATCATTCCAGCATCCAAAAGCACAACAGGATGCTGAAGCTGCAGAAATGCTTCCCAGATGTTTGTTGTGAATGTGAGACTGCTTTATAGCAGGATCGCATTGCTACTCACGCTGATACAAGAACCACAAAAACCCTGCACATAAAACTCATTGGCTTCTGATGACTGTTTTCAATGACTCATTACAAGCAAACTAAGGGATTAGTGGGTGTTGTAAATACATGCAACATAAGCCCAGAGTGTAACCTTATACATTATATACATACTACAACATGTATGCTACAAAAACACTGAAGTCTATCAGAAAACAGTTTTCACTAAAAAAACAAAAAACAAACAAAAAACAAAACAAAAAAAAAAAAAAAAANAAAAAAAAAAAAAAAACAACAAAAAAGCAATTTCTTATATTCAAGTTTCATTTCTTCAGCTTTTTAAGGTTGTAAATTTGAATCTGTCCTCACTGTCTGTCTAGAACAGATTATTCAGATTTGTCTTTCTGGGCTGTAACACAGTGTCCTGAAACTTAATGGTAGCACAGGGAGTCATACAAGTTTCCAGTTTTGACCCCTGCAAGTGGCACATTTTTCTCTTTTTCTCTCTTTATCTCAGGGAGAGAAAATCACGAGATGTTCTGCACATCGTGTAACACTGTGCCAGGTAGGGAATGTTTGGCATGCTGTTCTCTCATGGTCATTTGCTGATGTTTGACACAGTTTCAGAAATCATGAGGAATCTGTCAGACCTTGAGGGGTTTTATCATTTATTTTATTTATTTATTGATTTATTTAACAGGGACAATGCACATTAATAATAGCCATAATAGCCACAATACCATAATGGTGTCATACTGCTTCATGCTGGAAGAACCATTCAAATCCTTAATTTATGAAAAGGTTAATATCATTAATATACTGTATTACAAAAGAATTTGCTGTAGTAAAGCAAATTCTACTGCCTCTTATGAGACCAAGTCGTTGTTTTGCAAATCAACGTAAGTTTTGGCGCTAGAATCCCATGTCAAGTCTCAATCAAGACATGTCAAAAGTCCCAAACAAGTCATAATGTACTCTGTATGAAATTTAATGCCAGGTCAGTGGAGTGGACTTGATTAAATGACTTAGACTAGATTTGAAATCAAGTCAGAAATTTGCTGATTTGAGACTTGATGTGACATAATCACAAATTACTTGCAACTCAACTTTGACTTGGCACCAGTAATTTAGGACTTCACTTAGACTCAGTCATGTCTTGTGGCTTGCCTCTCTTGATGTGCGCTTGATTTGAGACGTGAGCGCAATGACTTGACACTTACTTGTGACTTGCAAAACAACGACTTGTTCTCAGTTATACTTTTTGCTTTGTAAATCTTAATCTGCACAGTACCGTATATAGTCAAGTATAAGCCGAGTTTTTTTTTAAAACCAAATTTCACAACGCAAATTGGGGGTCAGCTTATACATGAGTAATCCAAATTGGATCCCAGAGAAGGAAATTTCCAGGGGTGGAAATACTACCCATTACCACTACCCATGGACAATAGTTTAAATCATACCTTAGAATGAGATATTTCCTGACTCAGCAACTTATTCAGCACATTTTGTGGCGGCCAGTAAGCTGTGTTCCGTCCGTTACTGTAATCAGCTGCTGAAGTAAATATCATGTTTACAGGTACGTGGAGTATTTTCAGAAAAACAGGTAATTTGCTAAACAAATCGATGGAACAACATCAGGGGGTCGGCTTATATGTGGGTTTCTTTAAAAGTCTAAATTTGCAGGTCAAAATCGGGGGTCGGCTTATACTCGAGATCAGTTTATAGTCGAGTATATATNTCTAAATTTGCAGGTCAAAATCGGGGGTCGGCTTATACTCGAGATCAGTTTATAGTCGAGTATATATGGTAATTAGGAACTCTTTACAGCTGTTAGATAAATGTAAATGAGTAAAAAAAAATACTCTGTTTCCTCTGAAAAGTGGTGGAGTAGAAGAAGAAAATACTACAAAATGTAAATACTGAAGTAAAGTACCTGAGTAAATATACCTAGATGCTGGTCTGGCTGTGCAGAGAGAAATCAGATTTGATTTCTTTGAGCCAAATGAACATTTCCGCATGCAGGGATGTGAGGACAGCTGCTGCGAGCCTGTTTGGAAAGCCAAAGAAAACAATGCAGCATCATGTAAAGAGCGCTGAGATGCTCCTTCTGAGAGCTTTCATCAAGTCTGAGCCGCTCATCATTTCTGCTTTTACAGCCAGGTGGTCAAGGAAACTTGAAACTCAAATTTTCTAGTTAAAACTGAGCCTCGAGCCAGTTACTTTACAGATTTAGAGTATGTATGAGCCAGAGAATCTCTTATGTTACAGGGTTTTAGATAGATTAGCACGGTTCTACGGCCAAAATGTGGCCATAACTAAAAGCATATTCTTAGTTTCAACTCAGCCCAGCACATCATGCTGGCCTTTGAAGCGCAGCTGTGGACCAAGCTCTTTTTGTTTTTTTAAGGAGAAGGAGGGAGGCTCACCCTCAGCTATGAGGTCCATCTCAGGGAGTTACTGTACAGGAAACAGTTATTGCCATTTACCGCTAAGTCCTAATGTTTACCCCATCACAGCTTAAACATGCTAAAAACACATCTATCAGCTGCTTTATGTGGATGTACAGCGCGTTCCTCTGACACATGCATGGTGAAAAACTAACATGTTACTCCAAAAGAAACAGCTGGATCTCTGGTTTTAGGTGTGAGACTAACAGACTGCTTTTTGTAAGTCAAACAGTCCCATAAATCTGGAGCGTCATGGATTCTAAGTGTGTTTGAGTGTCGTTCAGGCTGCGTGTTGGGGAGAGGATGGCGGGATGCAGGTTTAGTACACTTTGTGAGTGTGTGTGTGTGTGTGTGTGGATGTTGCAAGGTGTGTGACACTAATATGCACCTTTAGAGGCATCATGTGAAGTTGACTGAAAGCATCTCAAACATAATTACACTCTGCCAAAGCTAAAGAGGTTTCCTACGAGAGGAGGCTGGCAGGTCAGTGCGAAGAGTGGAAACCAGACTGTCAAAAATGGGAAGTTGTTGGTTAAACATCTGTGAATGTGTGTGTGTGTGTGTGTGTGTGTGTTCTGGCCTGTTTGCATGTGTTGGTTAAGACTTTTCTCTCGTAAGCAGGCAGCGGTTGGTCATTGAGGTTGAAGTGCTGATGGAGTTTGTTAGAACACAAGTGTAACGTTTTAACTCGAGCATCAAAGTGCTCTGCTCTGCTAAATCTCTGTCAGCTGTCACTGTCGTGTGTGTGTGTGTGTGTGTGTGTGTGTGTGCTTTTTCTGTCTTTGTCACTCCATCATGAGTTAAAAGAAGCATGTTGTTTCCAACAAACCTGTATTTGTGTTTGCAGGTCGGACTCTTTCAGCTGTGTACTTTCGTTTTGATGTTTGCCAAGAAACACTGGTGTCGCTTTATTCATTTACAGTCGTGACTCTGTCCAATCAGCATGGAGACATATGTCACATGTGGTCAAGTTTGGACGTGGCACCCCATGTTCTCTGCAGGCCGTTGGTACAGACATCAAAAATCTCAAAATATGTTATCAATTTTTTTAAAATGCTCATACTACCACCTCGTCCTATTGCTATAACGTTAACCACATCTACTGTAACTAATGCCAATAAAACTTTAATCTGATGATTTCAGAACACGCACTATAATTACTGTTATTTTTTAGTAACAGTACTTGTATTAATGATAGAATTGTGAGAGATTGCATACCTCCACCAAGGCTGAAATAAAGTCTAAGTGTGGGATTCATAAAACACAGCAGCAGACTTAACGTGTCGATACGGGCAAATATCGTCACACAACCATGTTCCCTCATTCATAAACCTCTGTTACTGGCATCTTTTAGCGTTTGCCTTGTAAGATGCATATTCGGTATTTCCTTATTTACATAAGGAAGGAACTGATTCATAAAACACACTGGCCCAGATTCATAAAAAATGGCGATAAGGAGTGTAGCATTGCTTTAATGCGTGCTATGATAATTGAAGCTCATTCATAAAACTTCTCCTACAATAATCAGCACACCGCTGTCACATGAAGGTAGCATTGCTGTGAGGTGTGACAGGTAAAAGATGATGAAGATCAGCGTGTTAATGAGCTGCTGCATATTTCAGCCACCATTTATCCTGATTCATCTGGTTTTAAAGTGAAAAATCGGCAAAGGAAACATACATTCTGCTTTAGAGATCCTCGTTTTAAAAGACTGACGCTAAACGTGCATTTTAACCTCTGTAGTGTGGAATTGTGCTGTGTGTACATGTGGAAGAGAGACAGCAGATGAAGCAGAGCACCACAAGAATGTGTGTCAGATCAGATCAAACCTCACCCTTTAAAAACTGACTGATCAGCTGAGTGAGTTTATCAAAGTTATTGATCACTGACACGTGAGACAAATACAGTTTTAAACATCGCCCAGATTTCATAGCACTAAAATTTACCACTGTAATGAAGCAGGTCTTAATTTTTGCACGTCGGTTTGTTTTATGAATAGCGACCGTGGCATGTAAATAAGGAAATATCACAGTAATGCCTCTTTTAAGGCTAATGCTAAAATATGTCACTAACAGGCATTTATGAATGAGGGAATGTGGTTGCGCCATGATATTTGCGCATAGCGATGCGGTAATTCGTGCGCTAATTCTGGCCCACTCTCACATAAAAAATTAAGACCTGTATCAGTTTGGCAATAAATTTCAGCAGTGTGAAATCTGAGTGACATTTTAAACTGTATTTACCTCATACTGTACGTGTTAGCACTCAGTACATGTGATCAGCTGTGGGCTAAACTATCACATGTATTGATCGCTAACAGATATGACACACAGTTTCATGAGCTTCTTCCTCAAGCTTCATCTGCTGTGCTGTGTGTGTCTCACACAGGACACACACACACAACAGACACATGAGACAGATAGACACACACATGCACACACACACCTACCTCCCGTGCACCAGTGTATGGCTATGAGTGAGTGTACATCATTATTATTATTATTATTATTATTTTAATTTTAAAAAAGCATTTATGTTATTTTTGTATGATTAGTAACCATCACATAAATCTGAAATTTATTATTTTGGGTTATTATTTCATATGAAAAGTGGAGTGTCAGCCTGAGCTTACACCTGCAGTGAAAGCGCGTCTGGTGACAGACGATCAATTCCAATTAATTCCACATGTTAATGTGAGAGCTCAGGCAGCTCGCCGTGACTTGATGCCTCCAGGCCGTGTTTCATGAAATGTCTGCGGAGTGCAAAGAATTAACCTGCAGCTCAACAGGCCAGAGCGCAACACTCAAGCTGTCACGGTTATGAGTTCAGTTCCCATCTAGTGTTAAAAACAAGGTGTGACCTTACAGTATCGTAAACGTGACAGGAGAAAAAAATGCATCTGTCACATGGAAAATAAAAATTACAGTTGCTGATATCTTGTATTTGCAAGTATTAAGAAAAAGTTCTTAGCCAAGTCTAAATTAATTTTTGTAATTTTGCCTGGCACTGAATTTGTCTGTCATTAGCTACTGTTGCACTGTAAAAAAAAAAAAAAAAATCCAGCTAGACAGCGCAACAAAGCCAATTTTTACAGGCAAACATCTTGATGTTTTTTTTGAAGTCTGCTAGTTTTCTGTTTCTAAAAAAATTCCTGGTTCTACAAAAGAAATATCTAAATCTTTAATAAATTTCTCAAAAAAAAAAAAAAAAAAANAAAAAAAAAAAAAAAAAATCAATTATTGGTTCTTGAGATTGAATCTGAGAAAATAAAAAAAAATAATGGAAGTAGAATGGTAGAAATTTATATAAAAAAAAAACAAAACAAAAAAATTAATAAAAAAAAATCTACCAAATATAAANTATAAAAAAAAAACAAAACAAAAAAATTAATAAAAAAAAAATCTACCAAATATAAAATGGTAGAAAACACTTTCCTGATTGTACAATTTTGAAAAAAAAAAATATAGATTCCAGAAAATGCTTCCTCACTTGATGGTCATGTGATCTACATGTGGGAATTCTGTTGTTTCATGCTTGGCAGAGATTTTCACAAGCCAAAATTTGTTGTTCTATCTAGTAAAAGATTTTGTTAAAACAGTTTTTTTAGGCGGTGAATGAAATTAAAACATGATGAAAACTAAAACTGTAAAAACTATTGAGAGTTAAAATAAAACTCCAGGAGACAAAGAAATTAAAAGCTTACTAAACATTCCAGTGATGATCATGAAGGGACCTAAAATTTCTTTTTTTTTTTTGATGAAATGACTTTGATGCCTTCGCTGTACATAGGACCAGCAGAATACCATGAGGACGATATCATAAATAATCCTTCATGTAACACCAAACTTATGGGCAACTGGGGTCCAAACTGCTGTTTCCTTTGAGTAAAATCTCCACCACATTGCTGTGATGTTTGAAGATTTGCGGTTTCGTGGCGTATGAGGACATGGGAACAGCATGAGTGTTTTATGTGAACCGCAGAGTTTTGGCACCAGTCAAGACTGATTGTTGTAAACATGCCATATGAAAAGAATCGCTGTATGCCTATAGGCGCTTGCCGTTTCTCCCCCTCTGTGCTGTTCTCATCAGCTCTGAGAACAGTCATGTTAAGTTCAGAGATCTTTGCTTGATAAAGATGATGATAGCTTCATTTATTCATAGACACACTTAGCAAACATCTTTTGAAACCGTTGTAATATTAACTCACTTTATTTCAGCCCAAGGATGCCTTTCAGAAGAGACATTTTTAAAGCATCTTTATGACAGATATTAAAGGACCATTTCATCCATTTTGCATGTTTGAGCCTAATATATTCAATTTTGGTATACGTTACGTTACTGACAATGATTTCCCAAAGGAAATATTCAAATATTCCAGCGGTTCACCCACCTTAAAAATCGATGTTTCACCTGCTAATAGTTCCACAGGCTTATGAAGTCACAGTCCTTTAAATTTTTCCATAAACGCAGATCTTCTTTTGGGACTATATTCCCCAGTGGAGACATACATCCACTCCGCACTTTTTTATTGCGCTTAAATGCTAAAATTATGTAACTTCTAAAAAAAACCTGAATACATGTCTTGTTGGTGATGATGAATTACCTATTTGAAGTATCAACAAGTTGATTTTAATAGCGTACCAGAATGAACTGAAACCAATGGCGGTCTGGAAGGAAGCTTAAAAATGTTTTAATTCATTGTTCCAGTAGTATGCTTTGGGAAATGATTGTCAGTAACGTTACGTGTACGAAAATTGAATATATTAGNCAGTAGTATGCTTTGGGAAATGATTGTCAGTAACGTTACGTGTACGAAAATTGAATATATTAGGCTGAAACATGCAAAATGGCCGGTATGGTCCCTTAACTGTTACCTTGTGCACTTATTGATGAAGCTGTGACTTTATATTTTTCACCTTAGATCCACTCAGGATCAGTGAGCAGTAGTAGCAGCACGTCGTGGTTTGAATCTTGCTCATACTTGTGTATTAACAGTAATTGCCATAATTATTTAATTTACACTCTAAGCTATAAATATTTTTCCACAGCTTTTTCATAACTGTCAAACACATGCATGATAATTAAAATAATTGGATGAACATCACAAAACACTAGAAAGACCTTTCTAACAGCAGTGTACGGAATATAAGGAGCCCAGAGTTTGCCAGCAACATAATTATAGACTTTATCACAGATTAAACATGTTCATGTTAATTAACTAATGCATTTAAAATCACTTTAAAAAGTGGATAACTTAATGTGCATTTAAACAACACAGAAAAACAGGACATTGGTTAGTAAATTGGTTATTAAATAAACAAATAAATTCTGCAAATAAATAAATTAAAATCTATTCTGTCTTTATACAAACAAGTTTTATTGAATTGAAATTTTAGACTCCTATTTCAGAGTTGTACGACATTAATGTGTTTTTGTGGTGATTAGTATACTATAAATGTGACCATATTTTAATTGTGACTATACAAGAAACCATAGATGAAAATTAGTTGTACTGTGGGTCAACAAATTGCAACATTTATGATCAATCAATCAATCAATACAGTGCCCTCCACAAATATGGTTAGCCTTGGTGAATAAAAGAAAAATGGGCTGTGAAAAAAAAATTCTTTGCTGTTTATCTTCTTAGTCTTTTATTCAAAATATTAACAAAAATATAACCTTTGAATAAAATAAAATAATTGAAAAAAAAAGAAATTCTTATCATGAAATAAATAGTTTTCTCAATCAGCCTGATGGTGTCTGATCAGTTTGGAGACTTTCTGACTCAAAAACTCAACTAATGTCTGCGATTCTCCAGCTGTGATGCTTGGAGATTCATGGTCCACTCGAACCATCATCATCATCATCATCATCCTTGTTCGTGGAGTCAATATAGACACATGTCCTCTTCCCATTGAGAAAATGGTTAAATGGTTTGAGTTTAGTCTATTAATTAATAAATCCCTGCATCATCAATCAGCATTTCCTGATGCTGTTGTGTCAGACTGTTTTTGTGAATCAGAGTGAAGAATTAAGAGTTTAGGATCTAAAATCCTGAAATGCTGTAAACCTTTGTTTTATACATTTTCCAAATAACCAAGATAAATTTTCATATTTCTTACTTCTCATACTCATAGCACATATTCAAATAGGATGAACATTGTACTGCTACAGATTTCCATGACATCTAAGAATCATTCATAAGCAGTAAAAATAATGTGTAACAGGGAAAGTTTTACCTCCAAAACTCCCATCGTAGCATCAAATAGAGAGCGAGAATAACATATACAACAATGTAAAGTAACAGTTATACTGGTTTGGTATGAGATGCCAAAAATCTGAAGCAGTTTCTGTAGCTGCTGTTGTGTGTAAGCAGTCGTCTTTCAGGCTGATTTACACTCAGCACACATATGATTATTATCAGCTTGGCTGGAAAAAAAAAAAATAAAAAGTTTTTNTTTTTTTTTTTTTTTTTTTTTTGCCTTGATGTTCACGACTGCCTTCCTCAGTGTCGAATGTCCTGAAGCAAACTCTCGGTTCATCCAAAATCACACACATCGCTTTAATTTCTGCCTAGAGAACAGACCAACATTTGTCAAGAAAACAAGAGCCAACATAGGAGGAGAAATATTTGATCTCAGCCCATAAAAAAGGAAGATTGATGTGACATTTGATCTGCCAGAAGGAAGCCAGTCTCACCCTCTCCCTGCCTCTATCTCCCCGTCTCTCTCCTCATCAGACGCTAGCTACATGACCTGGTCCCCTGCATAATCTCAACCAATGGCATGTGACCCTGTTTGTACATTTTTTTAATTATTTCCATATCCACCATACAACAGACCATGACGTTGGCAGCCTGACTTAAACCGTTTAACTTTATTGTTCAGTTCTTATTACATCTATAACTTTGGCAGAGATTTTTCAGATACACGTTGCCTCATTGTGGTCATGCTAAGGACGGTTACATTTAGGATGAGAGATGAGAGTCGACATTGTGTTTATTACGTTCATGCTCTTATTCCATTGCATAAATCATATATGACCCCAATGTCCATCCATCCATCAATTTTCTAAACCCGTTTGTCCTGTTGAGGGTCACGGGGGGCTGGAGCCTATCCCAGCGGTCATAGGGCGAGAGGCGGGGTACACCCTGGACAGATCGCCAGTCTATCGCAGGGCTGACACAGAGACAAACTCATTCACGCTCTCATTCACACCTACGGGCAATTTAGAGTTCCCAATTCACCTGACATGCATGTCTTTGGAGGTGGGAGGAAGCCAGAGCACCCTGAGGGAAAACCCACGCGGACACGGGGAGAACATGCAAAGTTCTCCCATGTCTAAAAAATTGACCCCAATGTACTTCTGCAAAAAAATATGAAGTCAGATATGAAGTCTTCTACACTCTCAACTCCAGAACTTTGACTTTTGCTGACTGAATGAAAATCATTTTAGGTTCTGTCCCTTTAAGGCCCCCTCCTGAAAGCCTGCTTTGTTCTGATTGGCCAGTTGCTTCAGGTCTGAGCAGGCAACATCCGCAAACTGCAAAACACCCCCATCTTCATACTTCATGGATATGTTTAACCAGGTGTGTAAGCGGATAAAATCCAGTGTGTTGCATGTTACAGAAGTAAAGGACCAATCAAAAGAAAGCTTTCAGGGCTGTTATGGATCTATTGGTTTGTCTTACTGTTCGATTTAAAATCAATTTGATGTGATGACTTACTGGTAATTTTCATATTGTAGATGAAAATGAAACACTATTTCTGTTTGTTTCTCGGGATAAAAACAAGGTAATTTATGCAGTAGGTTTTGTCACAAATTCCTTGTGATGACAAATTTTGACTTTTGTCACAAAACACAAAGATCTATAAAGTTGTTTGTCTTTACAGTCAAAACAGCATTTGAATTTGGTTTTAAGCCTCATGTCTGACTCAAATCATATGGGATCCATCTGGTGGGTTGTCTGATTGTACTTATTGTAAGTCATGTGCGTAAAACTATCAATATACAAAAACTGGATCGTGTGCTATTTTCTGACACATCTTAAAGTTGCCGTTATTGATCTGTTGGCATCACTAAATGTGCTCTACATCAAACAAAATGAATCTTTTGTCTCCTGTTAGCAGCAACCTGCTGGTTTTCTGTTCATTTCTTTGTCTGTGTTTCCTATATTGTCAACTCTACTGTTGCTGGAACCCCACAAATCCAATCGGTGCTCCTCTAAGCTTGATTATCAGTTTGGACATAGGAATTGGAGTAGAGAGATAAGCTATCTATTTCATTCCATGTTCAGTGGAATAACTGCTGCTCCGCTCAGTGATTCTTCATTCTGGTTCTGGTTTCAATGGGGGGACACACACTGGTCAGTATCTAACCAGAACAAGCTGTTTTCCATCGCCTCTGGCCTGGCCAGCACATCATTATTTTATTTGGACGCTCGCCCTGTCATGTGTGTCACTCTGGATGTTATCTCCACTCATGCACTTTCTTCCACTGCCCAGAGAGTTTGTTATTCGTGATTAAGGGCTCCCACTGGGCAAAGGGGATCATTAGAGTGCTTTTCTGTGATCGTCACCAGCAAGCGTGCATAAATTGTGCTCAGTACAGTTCGTGCGGCTCCATATTAGATTTGGGGGAGTGGGTATGTTGTCGAAATCGGTTAGATTGAGGTCTCTTATCTAGTCTGGATCAGCAGGTACCACCCTGGCGTGAAAGGTGCTGTCACCCGACATCAAACTGAAGAGTTTAATATCCAGAATTCAATATCAGGACACTGTGGGAACATTTGCCTTTGTTTCATATGGAACACCAACATCCCACAGAGTGAAAATAGAAAACACAATCTTACCTTAGAGGCAGAAGGTCAGCAGGTTGGTTTGCATCAAGCTCTTCCTCTTATGGAGCAGAGTGGACTGGTTATAACAACAATGAGATGTAAAGTTTAGAGGACTGTTTTATATGTAGATTGCAGTATGAGATCCATGTGGACAAAACCAAGACCACGTGAATTATACAGAACAAGACAGGACGTCAAAACACAACGATGAAAAAAAACTTTGTTTCCTCAGTCAAACAATTGCTCGTGCAAGGTTTTAATCAGAGATGAAGTTTGGACTCATGGTTTTACATAACATGGTTTATAAAATAGGAACTGCATGGGCTAAATATAGATTATAGGGAATGGAAAAAAGGAAAATGCTAATACATACCAGATTACAGTAAGAATTCTGCAGTTTAGTATTCCTCAATGTATAAGGCTCAGTGGAGGAGTGTTTTTGCCGTGCATAAATTCTGACCTCACTAAAACATTAAAGGGGAGATAGTTTTTTTTTTTTTTTTTTTTTTTGTTATTTTCCCTCATTTTTGTAGTTTAATATAATAGGGTGTCTGTGTTGAACATTGTCAAAACTTGAGGTTCATGCTTACAGAAATGCATCCAACAAGACAAACCCACAGGTCCTGAAAGCTTCATTTTTGATTAGTCCTTCACTTTGGTAACATGTTTACGTCAACATGTAACACCTACACAGCTGGTTATACACACACACACACACACACACACACACACACACAAATGTACAAGGCTTGTGAGTAAGCGTTTAGCCAGAAACTGTATTTCACAATCCGCTGGTGTCACCAGCTTATTCTGAAGCAGTGAGCCAAACAGAACAGAATGTGCTTTAGGGAAGGAGCCTTAAAGAGACAGTACTTAAAACGACCTGTTTTCACTCAGTCTGCACAATGGTGCTGTAGCAAAGGAGAGTAGAAGTGGATCAGTGCTTCCTCACCTATGGCTCCAATGTCATGCCGGGCCACTCAGGGAACCTCTCCTTGAATGGTTTCTCCTGAGTTTTCTTCTAGTTTTCTTCTTATATGATCTTTTTTTTTAGGGAGTTTTTCCTCTCAGCTTGGGCTGAGTCGACAACCGCTGATGTGTGGGTCTATAAAGCCCTTTGAGATATTGTATGTGATATTAGGCTATTAAAATAGTATTTGTTTGTTTTTTAATTGCACATTCAAGCATTGCAAAGATTTCAAACTAGACCTTAAATGAAAATATGAGCATAAAAATCTCTACATCTCCCCTTTAAATATAAAGAATCTACAGCTTTGCCTTTAACAATGGTGAAAAGTAACTACACCAAGTACATCTAACTCACTGTGCTTCTTTTTAATTCTCCTCTACTACTTTCAGAAGTAAATACTGTACTGTTTACTTACTTTTAAACTTGCTTTTTACATTTATTTGATAGCTGTAGGTACCAGTTACTAGCCTTTAAATTCAACATCAGTATCAGATGTTGCTGTTGTTGGGTAAAAATCTGTCTCCATGTAGACATGATGAATTATTGGCATTAACTGATAAGTTTTAGAAAAGACATTGGATAATTACGCTGGTGCATAGAGCGTTTAATCCTTTTCCAGCTTAGTTTGAAAGACTAAAAATCCCAGCAAAATCAAAGATACAGTACAAGGTTTTTCCATCACAGCTTAACGGTATCAGATTACGTCTGCGATGTGGACTAAAACCTGAGTGACGCACAAGCTTCTGCATGTCACCAGGGGCTAAATGTCCCCGTCTCTCTGACTCACATCCCCTCCTCACAAATTCATGACGCTGATGCTAACAGTCAACACTCAAGCACCACCAGCGACAGCGCACGTCATTGTGGGGTTCAAGGGTCAAGGAAAATGAATTAATGGAAGCAGGCTTGTTTCAGAGACATGGAAGATAAAAAAAATCACTGTTACGACGTCTGTTTGTGGGCAAGAATCACAGCCGGTGACATATCATACGGGAGGAACTCGCTGTCTGCTCTCTGCAGACCCCGAAAAGCTCTTGAAATATGAGGGACATGAGAAAAACATATCAGTGATCTGAATGTGTATGTGTAAAACCCTAAACTCCCAGGGTTTTAGGGTAATTATGTTGCATTACGCTCGTTTATAATCTGGTAGCCCAAAGTGAGAATTAGAGGTAAGTGTAATTGCAAAGCTGTTGCAAAGGATTCCAACGGAATAACAGGAGATTTAATGCAGTGAATCTGGGGTGTTTACTATTTGCTGTTTCAGACAAATTTACCCTCAACTGAGTCTCCCAGCAGAGCTTCATCCGCCATAAAACAAGCTCAACCAATCAAATGCTTTAGGCTATAGATGGTTAAGTTTACCTTGAGGCTGTGTTTGGTGTTGGAATCTGCCAGCCCAGGTGAAAGATGTGGCATCGTTACACAGACTGAGCGGAAAGTCTGCCTGGAAGGTGCAACCCAGGGCAAAGATGTCTCACAGACAGGATTCTTTGCTTTGAATTGTAAGATGTGATTTGTTCTTTTGATTTTGTATAAGATTTGATTTGTTATTTGCTACCAGCAGCAGTGGGGATGAGACTCGGTAAGTATGTAAGTAAGTATGAAATCAACGCAACATTTATATCTTTTATATCTTCATTTCGTGCAGGTTCAGAAAACAAACATCATTAATTTCAACTGAGGATGTTTTGATAGATAATAACAGGCTAGTGCCTCCATTTTTGGATAGTCAAAACAACTAAAAGTGATATATAGATAACTGAATGCTGGCTTATAATGTTTTGTTTTTTAATATTAAAAAGTAGGAATAAAACTTTTTCCCCTCAGGAAAGAAAGGGTCTTCCCTTTAATAAATATTTAACTTCCCTCAGGGGAAAATTCTCTGTGTGCATTCAATGTGAAAGCTTTGTCATCTCACCGTGGTGAGCAGAACTTTCCTCTGTATTTTTTAATTTCTCTGTTTGTCAGAGAGAGTGGGCCAGAGATTGTGTTGAGGATAATAAGGTAATAAAATAAGTGTCATGCTAAATGAGTGATAATTGAAGTTCATTCATAAAGCTTTTCTTAGGTTTATCAGCTCATCATTGTTCTCACATGTTATAAGGTGTATCACAGGCAAAAGCCAATAAAGTTCAGGGTGTTAATGAGCAGCTTCATATTTAAGAGCCACGCTTTACACCGTTTCATCTGGAGTCAAAGCAAAATTGACACATTTAAGCAGAAAAGGAAACCTAAACTCTGCTTTCAAGCTTTGCATTTTAACAGACTGACACTAATACAAGAGAGATAAGAGATCCACACACTGGGAGTCTGCACACAGGATGTGGGTGTGGAGTGTGTTGTGAGAGAGAGAGAGAGAGAGAGAGAGGACTGAAACAGGTCTTCATTTTTGCCTGACAGTGTTTTTTAATGAATTGCTTCCTCGACATGTGTAAATAAGAAAGTACTGTAGTAGAGACTAGAGCAGTACTTTATTAATCCCCAAGCAGAAATTTCACAGCGCCTTAGTAACGCCTCTTTCAAGGCTAACATTAAAAGATGCTGGTAACAGCTGTTTTCGAAAGTAACATGGTTGCCCTTAAATCTGGCGCTGTGTTTTATGAATTCCTCCCACTGTTTTATATTAAAATCAAGTCTGGTACAACTTCAATAATTCAAAGCAATGAGAATCATCTGATATCTGGTAAGACTGCTTTTCTTTCAGGAGATGGAATACATTTCTGGAGAAAAATGCCATTGCCTCTAACGTACGTCTGTTCAGACTACAGAGCAACATTCTGGTCTGAATCCATGGAAAAACATCAATAGTAATTAGGGGTTATGTCGACATGGGGTAGAGGTTTTTCCCTTTACATGGGGACCCAATTTATGGCAGAACTCTGAGGTTTAAATCACAGGGAAAGTGAAAGCGCAGCTGTCAGTCTGGTTCAGACAGGATGACACAGATGCAGGAACACACAGGGTGGTACAGGCCTGCAGCTTCTCCCTATACTGTTCTCAAACTCTCCTGTGTACTTTAGCTTAGAGACGAGCAGTTCAAGGTCCATTTTCAGCACCATGTGCGGGAAGAACTTCAATACGTACAATTCAGTCCAAAGCAGGTTATTAAGATGAAATGACGGCTTTTTCTTGCGTTAACTTGCATGCTTCATATGAAAAGTATAATATACAGAAAGCGTAGCGCATGGTTATTACCCGGAGTGCGACGCATTACACGAATGAGTGCTATATACAGCCTTATATGATATAATCAAGAGGATTTTGAGAATGGGGTTAAATGACAGGGTGCACATCTGCACGGAAAAGAGAAGACGACACCAAAACCTCACACAATATGACTGTAAAGTTTCCACTCATGCAGCCATCATAACAAACTGAAAAGCCAAAGATGAGAGGCAGAATTATCTTTACTGCACATCATCACTAGGTAAATAAAGTACGCAGTACTGCAGGGGGTGAAGCCAATCTCTGCAGGTTACCGTCCACATCAGCACCACTGTCATTATGTCTGACCTGAGTAAATATTTTACATGGCAAAAAAGAAATGGCATCAAGAATAAGAGCAGGACGAAAACCAACCAATGTGTAATTATGTCAGCGCGTTGCCTTTTGAAGCCATATCACTCCATGCTGCTGACTGAGGTCATGTAAGGACACACACACCAATCAGCCACAACATTAAAACTACTGACAGGTGAAGTGAATAACATGGATCACCTGGTTACCATGGCACCTGTCAAAGGGTGGGATATATTAGGCAGCAAGACAACAGTCAGTTCTTGAAGTTGATGTGTTGGAAGCAGGAAAAATGGGCAGCATAACGATCTGAGCCATTTGACAAGGGCCAACTAGTGACGGCTAGACGACTGGGTCAGAGCATCTCCAAAATGGCAGGTGCTGTGGGGCATTCCTGGTATGCAGTGATCAGTACCTACCAAAAGTGGTCCAAAGAAGGATAACCGGTGAACCGGCAACAGGGTCAGGAGTGCCCAAGGCTCATTGATGTGTGTGGGAAGCAAAGGCTAGCCCATATGTAACCAGATGGGCTAGCAGAAGAGCTACTGCAGCACAAAGAGTTGAAAAAAATGACTGCTACAGGTGTCAGAACACACAACATGCAGCTGCAGACCACTCAGAGCACCATGCTGACCCCTGTCCACCACCCAAAGCGCCTACAATGGGATGTGAGCATCAGAAGTGGACCATGGAGCGATGGAAGGTGGCCTGGTCTGAATTAATCATTTTCTTTGACACATAGCACCTAAACATGGCTGCAGACCAAGTCCAGCCCTTCATGGCAGCAATATTCCCTGATGGCAGCAATATTCCCTGATGGCAGCGGCCTCTTTCAGCAGGATAATGCACCCTGCTACACTGCAAAAATTGTTCAGGAATGGTTTAAGGAACATGACAAAGAGTTCAAGATGTTGACTTGGCCTCCAAACTCTCCAGATCTCAATCCAATCCAGCATCTGCGGGATTTGCTGTAAAAACAACTCCCATCCATGGAGGCCCCACCTCCCAACTTACAGGACTTAAAGGATTTGCTGCTAATGTCTTGGTGCCAGATACCACAGCACACCTTCAGAGGTCTGTGGAGAGTCCATGCCTCCATGGGTCAGAGCTGTTTTAGCAGGATGAGGGGGACCTACACAATATTAGGCAGGTGGTTTTAATGTTATGGCTGATCTGTGTAGTGCACAAGTACAGCATGATAGTATTTAAGATTTCATACCAAAATACACAATAATTTAACAGGGATGCTTTTCCAGAGTTCCACAGGTAAAACAGTCAGGTAGTAATGGCTGCTGTTCATCTCTGACAAACCCAACACTGATGCAACCTCCAGGGAAACAGTACAGAAATGAAAAACTGACTTCATATCATTCTTCAATTGATCTCAGGGTGAAACGCTTTCTGTGGGACCAAATGAAAAATGTGGTTCAGGATGTGAAGCGGCGTCTCAGGCTGTCTGGTGAGTAATAAGAATGAATAATAGTGAGTCAGGATACCTGCTCCACCTGCATTTGCCTCCTGTGCTGTCCCACATCGATTCCCAAAACATGCAACCTGGCTTCAAAATGTGGTTAATTTTAAAAACATAGGATTCTGCAGTCATAGTTTCCTGGAAGAAGCACAGGATTTACTTTTACCAATGCCCTGATTATAATTTGATAATCATAATAATGAATCACGCTCAGTTTTGGTCTGTTTGGCAAGACAGATTGGGCGTGTTTTACATTTAATTTCTAACTCAGGATTTTCCAGACTTCTTCACTTCCTGTATGCTCCTCTAGCGATCAGCTCTCTTAGTACCAGCTGGAAGGGAAAATATAGATATAGATCTTTACTTAAAATCTATTGTACTCTAGCATGCCCTGGATCGTACCTGTACTTGTAATCAGATTGGCTGCTGCATGCAGATTTCAGGAATGTAGTGAGAATCAATTAGAGGAAACTTGGAGAGATTTCTGTCTTTTCTGTAACTGAAATCTTTGAAACATTCAAGGTCAGGAAAAAGTATAAAACTAAATCATATGTTTAAAAAATTTCATATAATCCCCTCAACTGGTGGTAAGAGTTCTGGGGATATTAGCAAGCTGTATTTTTCTTTTTTTTTATGAATTTGAGGATATCAGGTTTTGTGAAGAGCCTGTGGATTATTAGTGGGAATGTGCTGGAAACTTCTGATATTGCCATCAAATGTTTGGTGTCTATCACACTGGTGCACAATCAATCTGTGTGTGTGTGTGTGTGGTCCCTGTGTGCATGCATGTTTGAGTGAGAGAGAGAGAGAAAGAGAGGTTGAACAAGAGAAACGAACAATTTACGTAGTGTCCCAATGTAAATATTAGTGTGTATCACACTTTAACGTGTAAATAGCATTCGAAGTCTGTGGAGGTGACAAGCAGACAGAAGAATTAAGAAATGCATGCACACAATCCTGCATGAAAACTCCATTTTTCTCCCATTCAGCTTCCTTTTCTTCCCCAAAAATAACTTCCATTTTACTGTCCTGTAAGATAATTGCACTCAGAGAAAGGTTCAGGCAAGCAAAGGATATGTGGAAAGAAAGAGTGGAGAACACAAACAGACAAGGCGCTGGGTTAAAAAGGCCGAGCGGCTCAGCTGTATTTAGTAATATGTCAAACAGGGTATGTGGAGATGAGAAACAGCCTTCAGAGCCTGTAATGCTGAATAAACAGTCCAATACAAAGACAAACAGGACTATATTACAAGCCAACAGAGGAGACGTGGAGGAGTGAGGAAAAGATAGAAATTGCATGAAATAATTTTTACAAGGAACTTTAATTACTGCAATGAACTTAAGCACCTCACACACACATGCACTCTAATCAGGAGACATTCCGGCTATCGTCTGGGACAGCGGCATGACAGAGCTCGAAGCAGAATGCTAGAGTTTTCCTCCTCAGAGTCTAAAACATTCCCAGATAGACTCATGTGAGAACAGGGAACCAGGAAATTTCAGGATGAGAGCGTATCCTGCGAGCCAGAAAAAAACGACACATTATTTGAGGAAATGTTTGGAAACCGGACTGACTGAGAGGGTCTTCTGCAGCACACTTCTGCGTCATGTCTTGCCTTATTCTTCATTTACTTCGTTCTTTCAGGTGCCTTGCCTGCACCTACTGGTTTAGAAGGAAGTTCATACTCTCTGCTTGATTTCAGGATTAAAGTGAGAGATTGTCGTATTGTCCTGCACTTGAATGCAAGTGAAAGAGTAATCAAGGAACATTCCCGCACCAGAAAGTCCTGCTTTCTTCTGGTGCAGATGGATTATATTGACACCACCTCAGAAATGTCATTTTTTTTACGCAGGGGATAATGCCAACGCTCATAATTTCCAACAAAAAATGATGATGATGAAGAAAAAATTGAGTATTGCAGAAAGAGAATGAGGTAAGAGAGCCAATGACATTACAGCCTCTCAAAAAGATGACAAATGGAAGGAGATTATGCAGAAAATGAAGGCCAACAGTGCATGTCTGTTTCCAAAAGCAAAAAAACAAAAAAAAAAAAAAANAAAAAAAAAAAAAACATCATTTCCGCAAGGCCATTGATTATTGGCCATTATGTCAAAGCCATAAGCGAGTCTGATTTTAATTTCACTTTTACATGTTTTCCCAAGTTTCTGATGAATCCCTGATGAAGCATTTCACTACCCACAATCCACCACCCCAAAACTTTCCCAATGTGACCTTCTAACTATAAAAGTTAAAGTGAAAAACATGTAGATGATTTTAAGCTGTATTTACTGTAATTTGGTTGCACAACACATTTTTATTATCAGAGCTCTAGCTGTTTTCTGCTTTAGTAATTACATCCAAAATCATGCTCAGAGTGCATTAGCAAACCCCTGCTGTGACTAAAAGTGATTATTTTGATCTTTAATAAACCCCAAATAAATATCAGCTGTTTCCTGATAAGATAAGTAAGTAAATAAGTAAACAAGGAGGCACGTAAGCAAGTAAAGAACTAAGTAGGTATGTAAGTAAACAAGCGTGTAACTAAGCATGTATGTAAGTAAGCGAGCAAATAAGCAAGTATTAAAGGACTATACCGACAATCATGCATGTTTGAGCCTAATATATTCAATTTTCATAAACATAATGTTACTGACAATCATTTCTCAAAGCATACTTCTGAAATGGTGAATTAAAACAGTTTTTCCTACCTTCCAGACCGCCATTGATTTCAGTTCATTCTGGTACGCTATTAAAATCAACTTGTNTTTTTTTTTTTTTTTTTTTTTTGAAGTTATGTAATTTTAGGGTTTAAGTGCAATAAAAAGTGCAGAGTGAAGGTATGACTCCACCAGCCAGTGTAGTCCCAAAAGAAGTTTATTGAAAAATTTAAATGACCGTGACTTCATTAGGCTGGTGAAACATCAATTTTTAAGGTGGGTGTATCGCTTGAATATTTGATTTTGAAAGATTAAGAGATTTTGCAAACTATCAGGAAAGCTGAAATACTGTTTTATCCTTTGGGAAATGATTGTCAGTAACGACACGTATGAAACTACAATATATTAGGCTCAAACATGCAAAATGGTGGTATGGTCCTTTAAGTAAGCATAGAAGGGATGCATAGTAAGTAGATGAAGTAAAAAGTGGGTAAGTAAGCAAGGGAGTAAGTAGGTTCATGCATAATGAACTAAGAATGCCAGTAAGTACATCAACAAATAAGCAGTGCTTATTTTGGGGCAAAAAGAAGTGCCGGAACCACTGTCGGATTGGGATGCAAATTTTTACCAGGACTTTCAGTTGTCGACGGCGAGGGAGGGGNACTAAGGAAGTCCCTGTCAAACCGAAACGAGAGCCTCGTAGCCGGCTTGCAGCGTGACGTCCCACCACTGATAGACACACCCAGGGCTGCCAACTCTCACGCTTTGAATACACTTACTATAGTCTTAGTATACACTTGCTATAATCTTACTATACACTTACTATACAATTACTATAGTGTTTTGATGCATTTACTATTGTCTTTTTATATACTTACTGCAGTCTTATTATACACATACTATAGTCTTACTATACACTTACTATAGACTTATTATACACTGATATTAGTCTTACTATACAATTACTATAGTCTTTTTATACATTTACTAAAGTATTACTATACACTTATTATTGTCTTACTATACACTTACTATAGTCTTACTATATACTTACTATAGTTTACTACAAACTTACTATAGTCTTTTTATATACTTACTATAGTCTTACTATACACTTACTACAGTTCTTACTACAGTATACTCTTATTATAGTCTTACAAGACATTTACTATAGTAGTTTTACTATACACTTAGTATAATCTTATACACTTATTATAGTCTTACTAGACACTTAATATAATTTTACCGTACACTTATATTAGTCTTACTATACAATTACTATAGTCTTTTTTACATACTTACTATAGTCTTACTATACACTTACCATAGTCTTACTATACACTTACTAAAGGCTTACTACAGACTTACTATAGTCTTACTACACACTTACTATACTCTTACTATACTCTTACTATACACTTAATATAGTCTTACTAGACACTTACTATAGGCTTACTATGCACTTACTATAGACTTACTATACACTTATATTAGTCTTACTATACAATTACTATAGTCTTTTTATACACCTACTATACATTTACTATATACTTCCTAGTTCCTACACATTTATTATAGTCTTTTTATACACTTTTTATACACTATATAGTATTACTATACAATTAATATAGGTTTTTTTCATACACTTACTATAACCTTACTATACACTTATTATAGTCTTACTGTACCCTTACTATAGTCTTACCTCACACTTACTATAGTCCTTTTATATACTTACTATACTCTTACTACACACTTTTACATCTTCATGTCTTTTTCATACACTTACTACAGTCTTACTATACATTTACTATAGTCTTAATATAGAACTTAGTATAGTCTTAATATACACTTAATATAGTCTTTTTATACACTTACCATGGTCTTACTATACACTTATTGTAGTCTTTTTATACACTTACTATAGTCTTATTATACACTTAATATAGTCTTTTTACACACTTACTATAGTCTTGCTAGACACTTAATATAGCCTTACTATACATTTACTATAGTCTTACTATACACTTACTATAGTCTTACTAGACACTTACCATAGTCTTAGTATACACTTACTATAGTCTTACTATACACTTACTATAGTCTTACTATACACTTACTATAGTCTTTTTATACACTTACTATAGTCTTACTATACACTTACTATAGTATTACTATACACTTACTATAGTCTTACTATACACTTACTATAGTCTTACTAGACACTTACCATAGTCTTAGTATACACTTACTATAGTCTTACTATACACTTCCTATAGTCTTACTATACACTTCCGATAGTCTTACTATACACTTAGTATAGTCTTATTATACACTTTCTATAGTCTTACTATAGTCTTACTATACACTTATTATAGTCTTACAAGACACTTAATATAGTCTTACTATACACTTACTATAGTCTTACAAGACACTTAATATAGTCTTACTATACACTTACTATAGACCTATTATACACTGATATTAGTCTTACTATACAATTACTATAGTCTTTTTACTAAAGTATTACCATACATTTATTATAGTCTTACTATACACTTATNTACAATTACTATAGTCTTTTTACTAAAGTATTACCATACATTTATTATAGTCTTACTATACACTTATTAGAAGCTTACTATAGTCTTACTATACACTTACCATAGTCTTAGTGTACACTTACTATAGTTTTTTCGTACACTTACTATAACCTTACTCTGCACTTATTATAGTCTTACTATACACTTACTATAGTGTTTTTATACACTTAGGATAGCCTTCTATACGCTTACTATAGTCTTACTATACACTTATTATAGTCTTACTAGACACTTAATATAGCCTTACCATACACTTACCATATTCTTAGTATACAATTACTATAGTGTTTTTATACACTTATTATAGTCTTCCTATACACTTACTATGGTCTTACTATACACTTATTATAGTCTTACTATACACTTAGTATAGTCTTACTATACACTTACTATAGTATTACTATACAGTTAATATAGTCTTTTTTTACACTTACTATAGCCTTACTCTACACTNTACTATAGTATTACTATACAGTTAATATAGTCTTTTTTTACACTTACTATAGCCTTACTCTACACTGATTATAGTCTTACTGTACACTTAATATAGTCTTACTATAGTCTTATTATACACTTACTATTGTCTTATGATACACTTACTAAAGCATTACTACAGACTTACTATAGTCTTACTATACACTTACTACACACTTACTGTAGTGTTAGTATACATTTACTATAGTCTTTTTATACACTTACTATAGTCTTACTATACACTTAATATAGCCTTACTATAGTCTTTTTTGCACTTACTATAGTCTTTTTATACATTTACTGCAGTCTTATACGCTTACTATAGTCTTACTATACACTTATTATAGTCTTACTATACACTTACTAATCTTACTATATACTTACTATAGTCTTACTATACACTTACTATAGTCTTACTATACACTTATTATAGGCTTGCTATAGTCTTACTATACAGTTACTGCAGTCTTACTATATACTTATTATAGTCTTACAAGACACTTAATATAGTCTTACCATACACTTACTATAGTCTTACTATACACTTACTATAGTCTTACTATACACTTATTATAGGCTTGCTATAGTCTTACTATACAGTTACTGCAGTCTTACTATATACTTATTATAGTCTTACAAGACACTTAATATAGTCTTACCATACACTTACTATAGTCTTACTATACACTTACTATAGACTTTTTACACACTTACTATAGCCTTACTATACATTTACTATAGTCTTATTACACACTGACTATAGTCTTTTTACACACTTACTATAGCCTTACTATACACTTACTATAGTCTTATTATACACTTACTATAGTCTTACTATACACATATTATAGTCTTACTAGACACTTACTATAGTCTTACCATACACTTACTATAGACTTACTATACACTTATTAGTCATACTATACAATTACTATAGTCTTTTTATACACCTACTATAGTCTTACCATACACTTACTATAGTCTTTTTACACACTTACTATAGCCTTACTATACATTTACTATAATTTTACTATACACTTACTATAGTNTTACACACTTACTATAGCCTTACTATACATTTACTATAATTTTACTATACACTTACTATAGTCTTACCATACACTTACTATAGTCTTTTTATACACTTACTATACACTTAATACAGACTCACTATACACTTATATTAGTCTTACTATACAATTACTATAGTCTTTTTATATACCTCCTATACTCTTACTATACACTTCCTGCACACTTACTATAGTCTTACTATGCAATTACTATAGTTTTATACAACTACTATAGTCTTACTATACACTTCCTACACACTTACTGTAGTCTCACTATAGACTTACTATAGTCTTTTTATACACTTACGATAGCCTTAATATACACTTACGATATAGTATTACTATACAATTAATATAGTCTTTTTACACACTTACTATAACCTTATTTCACCTCACTTATTATAGTTTTACTGTACACTTACTATAGTCTTACTTCACAATTACTATAGTCCTTTTATATACTTACTATAGTCTTACTACACACATACTATAGTCATTTCCATACACTTACTATAGTCTTACTATACATTTACTATAATCTTAATATAGACTTAACGTCTTAACATACACTTACTATAGCCTTACAATACATTTACTATAGTCTTATTATACATTTATTATAGTCTTACTATACACTTACTATAGTCTTTTTATATACTTACTATAGTCTTACTATAGTCTTTTTATACAATCACAATAGCCTTCTATACACTTACTATAGTCTTACTATACACTTACTGTAGTCTTTTTACACACTATAGCCTTACTATACATTTACTATAGTCTTACCACACACTGACTATAGTCTTACTACACACTTACTATCGTCTTGCTATACACTTACTATAGTCGTACCATAGTCTTACTATACACCTACTATAGTCTTACTATAAACTTACTACACACTTACTATAGTCTTAGTATACACTTAATATAGTCTTACTATACACTTACTGTAGTATTACTATAAGCTTACTATAGTCTTTTTTTGCACTTACTACAGCCTTACTCTACACTTATTATAGTCTTACTGTACACTTACTATAGTCTCAATATGCACTTAATATAGTGTTACTATAGTCTTATTATACACTTACTATCGTCTTATGATACACTTACGAAAGCATTACTACATACTTATTATAGTCTTACTACACACTTACTATCGTCTTACTATGCACTTACTATACACTTACTATACTCTTGCTATACACTTACTATAGTCTTGCTATACACTTACTAGTCGTACTATAGTCTTACTATACACCTACTATAATCTTAGAATACACTTACTATAGTCTTTTTATACACTTACTATAGACTTATTATACACTTACTATAATCTTACTATACACTTATTATAGTCTTGCTAGACACTTAATATAGCCTTACTATACATTTAATATAGTCTTACTATACACTTACTATAGTCTTACTATACACTTACCATAGTCTTAGTATACACTTACTATAGTCTTACTATACACTTAGTATAGTCTTATTATACACTTCCTATAGTCTTACTATATACACTTACTATACACTTATTATAGTCTTACAAGACACTTAATATAGTCTTACTATACACTTACCGTAGTCTTAGTATACACTTACTATAGTCTTACTATAGTCTTTTTATACACTTACGATAGCCTTCTATAACTTACTACAGTATTACTATACAATTAATATAGTCTTTCTATACACTTACTATAGCTTTATTATACACTTATTATAGTCTTACTATACACTTACACTATACACTTAGTCTTTTTATATACTTACTATAGTCTTACTATACACTTACTATAGTGTTTTTATACACTTAGGATGGCCTTCTATACGCTTACTATAGTCTTACTATACACTTATTATAGCCTTACTATACACTTACCATATTCTTAGTATACACTTACTATAGTGTTTTTATACACTTATTATAGTCTTCCTATACACTTACTATGGTCTTACTATACACTTATTATAGTCTTACTATACACTTAGTATAGTCTTACTATTGTCTTATGATACACTTACTAAAGCATTACTACAGACTTACTATAGTCTTGCTATACACTTACTAGTCGTACTATGGACTTACTATACACCTACTATAGTCTTACTATACACTTACTACACACTTACTGTAGTGTTAGTATACATTTACTATAGTCTTTTTATACACCTACTATAGTCTTACTATACACTTAATATAGCCTTACTATAGTCTTTTTATGCACTTACTATAGTCTTTTTATACATTTACTGCAGTCTTATACACTTACTATAGTCTTACTATACACTTACTATAGTCTTACTATACAATTACTATAGTCTTTTTACTAAAGTATTACCATACATTTATTATAGTCTTACTATACACTTACTAATCTTACTATATACTTACTGTAGTCTTACTATACACTTACTATAGTCTTACTATACACTTATTATAGGCTTGCTATAGTCTTACTATACAGTTACTGTAGTCTTACTATATACTTATTATAGTCTTACTAGACACTTAATATAGTCTTACCATACACTTACTATAGACTTTTTACTACATCCTTGCTATACATTTACTATAGTCTTACTATACACTTACTGTAGTCTTTTTACACACTTACTATAGCCTTACTATACATTTACTATAGTCTTACCACACTCTGACTATAGTTACATTATTATTACAACACACTTACTATCATCTTGCTATACACTTACTTTAGTCGTACTATAGTCTTACCATACACCTACTATAGTCTTATTATAAACTTACTACACACTATAGTGTTAGTATACACTTACTATAGTCTTTTTATACACCTACTATAGTCTTACTATACACTTACTATAGTATTACTATACAATTAATAGTCTTTTTTTTACACTTACTATAGCCTTACTCCACTTATTATAGTCTTACTGTACACTTACCATATTCTTAGTATACACTTATAGTCTTACTATACACTTAGTATAGTCTTATTATACACTTACTAAAGTCTTACTATAGTCTTACTATACACTTATTATAGTCTTACAAGACACTTAATATAGCCTTACTATACACTTACTATAGTCTTTTTATACACTTAAGATAGCCTTCTATAACTTACTACAGTATTACTATACAATTAATATAGACTTTCTATACACTTACTATAGCCTTATTATACCCTTACTATAGTCTTACTGTACACTTACACTATACACTTAGTCTTTTTATATACTTACTATAGTCTTACTATATGCTTACTATAGTGTTTTTATACACTTACGATAGCCTTCTATACGCTTAGTATAGCCTTACTATACACTTATTTTAGTCTTACTACACACTTACTATAGTCTTTTTATATACTTAATATACACTTATTATAGTCTTACTATACACTTAGTCTTTTTATACACCTACTATAGTCTTACTATACACTTACGATACAGTATTACTACACAGTTAATATAGTCTTTTTATACACTTACTATACACTTGTTATAGTCTTTCTATACACTTAGTATAGGCTTACTATACACTTACTATAGTGGTACTATAGTCTTACTATACACCTACTATAGTCTTACTATACACTTACTATAGTCTTTTTATACACCTACTATAGTCTTACTATACACTTACTATAGTATTACTATACAATTAATAGTCTTTTTTTTACACTTACTATAGCCTTACTCCACTTATTATAGTCTTACTGTACACTTACTATAGTCTTACTATACACTTACTATAGACCTATTATACACTGATATTAGTCTTACTGTACAATTACTATAGTCTTTTTACTAAAGTATTACCATACATTTATTATAGTCTTACTATACACTTATTAGAAGCTTACTATAGTCTTACTATACACTTACCATAGTCTTAGTGTACACTTACTATAGTTTTTTCGTACACTTACTATAACCTTACTCTGCACTTATTATAGTCTTACTATACACTTACTATAGTCTTTTTATATACTTATTATAGTCTTATACACTTACTATACACTTACTATACAATTAGTATAGTTTTTTATACACTTAATATAGTCTTTTTATACATTTATTGCAGTCTTATTATATACTTACTATACACTTATTATAGTCTTACTATGCACTTTCTATAGACTTATTATACACTGATATTAGTCTTACTATATAATTACTATAGTCTTTTTATACACTTATTATAGACTTACTATACACTTACTAAAATCTTACTATAGTCTTACTATATACTTATTATAGTCCTAATAGACACTTAATATAGTCTTACCATACACTTACTATACACTTAGTAAAATCTTACTATAGTCTTACTAGACACTTAATATAGCCTTACTATACACTTACTAAAATCTTACTATAGTCTTACTATATACTTATTATAGTCCTAATAGACACTTAATATAGTCTTACCATACACTTACTATACACTTAGTAAAATCTTACTATAGTCTTACTAGACACTTAATATAGCCTTACTATACACTTAGTATAATCTTACTATAGTCTTACTATATACTTATTATAGTCCTAATAGACACTTAATATAGTCTTACCATACACTTACTATACACTTAGTAAAATCTTACTATAGTCTTACTAGACACTTAATATAGCCTTACTATACACTTAGTATAGTCTTTTTATATACTTACTATAGTCTTACTATACACTTACCGTAGTCTTTTTATACACTTACGATAGCCTTCTATACACTTACTATAGTCTTTTCATACACTTACGATAGCCTTCTATACACTTATTTTAGTCTTACTATACACTTACTATAGTCTTACTATACATTTAATGTAGTCTTAGTATACACTTACTATAGTTTTTTCATGCACTTACTATAACCTTACTCTACACTTATTATAGTCTTACTGTACACTTAGTCTAGTCTTTTTATATACTTACTATAGTCTTACTATACACTTACTATAGTCTTTTCATACACTTACGATAGCCTTCTATACACTTTTGTTAGTCGTACTATACACTTACTATAGTCTTACTATACATATAATATAGTCTTAGTATGCACTTACTATAGTTTTTTCATGCACTTACTATAACCTTACTCTACACTTATTATAGTCTTACTGTACACTTAGTCTAGTCTTTTTATATACTTACTATAGTCTTACTATACACTTACTATAGTCTTTTCATACACTTACGATAGCCTTCTATACACTTTTGTTAGTCGTACTATACACTTACTATAGTCTTACTATACATATAATATAGTCTTAGTATGCACTTACTATAGTTTTTTCATGCACTTACTATAACCTTACTCTACACTTATTATAGTCTTACTGTACACTTAGTCTAGTCTTTTTATATACTTACTATAGTCTTACTATACACTTACTATAGTCTTTTCATACACTTACGATAGCCTTCTATACACTTTTGTTAGTCGTACTATACACTTACTATAGTCTTACTATACATATAATATAGTCTTAGTATGCACTTACTATAGTTTTTTCATGCACTTACTATAACCTTACTCTACACTTATTATAGTCTTACTGTACACTTACTATAGTCTTACTATACGCTTACTATAGGCTTTTTATGCACCTACTATAGTCTTACTATACATTACTATAGTCTTTTTATATCCTTACTATAGTCTTATTATACACTTACTATAGTCTTACTATACACTTACTATACAATTAGTATAGTTTTTTATACATTTAATGCAGTCTTATTATACACTTACTATAGTCTTACTATACACTTCTTATAGTCTTACTATGCACTTACTATAGACTTATACATTGATATTAGTCTTACTATACAATTACTATAGTCTTTTTATACACTTACTACACTGTTAGTATACACTCACTACAATCTTACTACACACTTACTACAGTCTTAGTATACACTTACTACAGTCTTTTTATACACCTACTATAGTCTTACTATACACTTAATATAGTATTACTATACAATTAATATAATCTTTTTTACACTAACTATAGCCTTACTCTACACTTATTATAGTGTTACTATACACTTACTATACTCTTACTACACATTTACTATAGTCTTATTATACACCTACAACAGTATTACTATACACTTACTGTAGCCTTACTATAGCATTTACTATACACTTATTATAGCCTTACTATACACTTACTATAGCCTTACTACACACCTACTATAGTCTTTTTATGCACCTAGTATAGTCTTATTACACACTTATTATAGTCTTAGTATACACTTACTAGGCTTTTTATGCACTTACTATAGTATTACTATACAATTAATATAGTCTTTTTTTACACTAACTATAGCCTTACTCTACACTTATAGGCTTACTATACACTTATAAAAGTCTTACTATAGACTACACTAAGTGTATAGTAAGACTATAGTAAGTGTATAGTTAGTGTGTAGTAAGACTATAATAAGTGTAAAGTAAGACTGTAGTAAGTGTGTATAGTAAGAGTATAGTAAGACTATAGAAAGATTATAGTAAATGTATAGTAAGACTACATTAAGTGTATAGTAACACTATAGTTAGTGTATAGTAAAAACTACATTAATTGTATAAGACTGATTGTATAGTAAGACTATATTAAGTGTATAGGAAGGCTATGTAAAGTAAGTGATGGACTAAAATGTAAGCGTGCTTGTTGCAGCACCACCTTTAGGCCAATCTGCATATTTTTTTTCCTGAGTAGTGGGTGAGATGTTGAACCAGTCTGTTAAGTTTTAGTCGCTGTAGTTTTTACANTTTTTTCCTGAGTAGTGGGTGAGATGTTGAACCAGTCTGTTAAGTTTTAGTCGCTGTAGTTTTTACAATGTTTGAGGAAGAAATGCTTAACCAAAATCTGCAAAAAATTCAAAATGGTGGACAAGCTACGAGTTGGAAAGGGGTGTGGCTTAAATGGATAGATGCATCTTAGTCGAAGGAATACAGAGAAAAAAGAATTTTGATTCTACGATCTACGGTTTAGAAGTTATTGATGAAAGTTTACTGTGGGTGTTTTAGCGCCCCCATCAGGTCAATTTATGATTAATTTCATGCAGATGTCTGTAGTGAACATGTCCACCAAGTTTGGTTACAGTAGACTAATTCCTTCAGGAGATATACCACATGTTGCTACAATTAGCCATGCCTACAACTTTCTCAGCCAATTGCAGCAAAACGATTCAGAGTATCAAAAAACTGAAATGGTACTGTTTTCTGGCTTGGGCAAGACATGCCACATGCAAATTTTGGTGATGATTGAGCCAAAATTGGAGGTGGAGATACGAAAAAACTGTTTTGGAAACAATTCAAAATGGGAGAAAATCTAGTCGTGGGGAAAGAGTTTGGAATATACCATTGGATGCATATAGATCCAGGGAAAAAAGAATTTTGATTGGTTGATGACTCAATTTTTTCCAGACATTTAACAAACATGTCCACCAAGTCTGGTTACATGAGATTAATTCCTTCAGGAGATATACCACATTTTATAGCAGATGTTGTAAAATTAGCAATGCCTACATCTTTGTCAGCCAATTGCAGCAAAACAGTAAAGAATATCAAAAAATATAAAATGGTACTTTTTTTTTTTTTTTTNATTTTGGTGATGATTGAGCCAAAACTGGAGGAGGAGGACAAAACTGTTTCAGAAACAATTCAAAATAGCAGAAAGTCTAGTCAGGCATAAATGGGTGTGGCCTTTATGGATAGATGCGTATAGTTCCAATCAAAGGTAAAAAGAATTTTGATTCTAGGACTTGCGGTTCAAAAGTTATAGGCCAATATATGCAAAAAATTTGAATTTCTTATTATGGTGCCACCCTCAGGCCGATCGGTTTACATTTTGTCACCTGAGTAGCGCTGAAGTTTTTGTAGCTAACTGACGTTGCTGTGGGAGATGTAGCCGTGAAGAGATTGTGGACAACATATGCTATTTCTTCATAACGGAGACAATCTTTAATCTGTGCGTTAGTTCTTACAGAGCACACTGTGCCACTCAAAAAGGTACTATACCATTACGTTCTACACAAAGCATATATTCAACCATGATCCAGAATGTGCTTGTTGGTTCTGCAAGTATTGTTGCTGCATCATGATTTTCTAAACTGGACTATTTTATTTCTATAACATCTTAAAAAAAAATCCCTCAAGTCATATTTGTACTTTGGTAAACTAAGAAATGTTGCCAAGACAACACTGCTGCCAGGACTTGAACCTGGTACTTCCATGATCAGAATGGATGCGTTACCATGATACACCACAGGAGTTTGGTGTGAGCTTGCTGCAACATCCTACAGGCAAACATAAGGCTGCTGATGATGCTCAGGCTGCTGGTGATGTTAAAGCCTCTAATACAAGCACACCAAGTCAGCCTGGAAAGCTGAAATCTAACTTTTAGCAACTTAAGAAGAAAGAATGATACTCTGCAAAACAGCAAGCAAGTTCTGGATGACAGATTACCAGTTTATGTAAAAACACAAAGTGCATGTGGCCTATTCTGACACAAGTGATTTGTTCCATAAATGTAGAAATCTGAGAAGAGTTTAGCATTGTTCGGGATGCCACTGCAGAGTATCTTAAAACAAATGAGTCACAAGGCTGACAATTTTATGCCAATAAATTATAGTG
>VXCM01005422.1:5128-39001 GCA_014773175.1 Lucifuga dentata
ATGGTGTATGGGTGGGTGGGTGTGGGGTATGGTGTATGGGTTTATGTGTATGTGTGTGTGTGAAGGGGGCGCCCACATAATGACCAAAACAACTTCAACCAATTAGGATTCTGTATGAGTTTAAAAATAAAAAAAAGGGAAATACGGGAGATATATGGGAAAAATTACCAAACGGGTTCATGGCGGGAGAGAGGACGAAAATATGGGAGAAACCTGGGGAGAGTTGACAGGTATGACACACACACACACACACACACACACACACACACACACACACTAGGGAGATTAATATGCATGTTTAGCCATTATTTTAGTGTCAGTCTTTAAGCTTTAAATCAGAGTTCATGTTTCTTTAACATGTCAGTTTCTGTGTAACAGCAGATGAATCAGAAGAAATCATGACTTAAACATGAAGTGGCTCATTAACACGCTGAGACTCCCAGCAACGCTACCACAACCAGAACCCTTTCTTCCATTGTGCAGTGTGTGCGGCTGCACAGGGCGCCCACGCCAACAGGGGGCCCCACGCAGCGTTCCTTTTCTTCTTCTTTTTTTTTTTTTTTAANTTTTTTTTTTTTTTTAATGAGAGCTACGGCATGATAAAGACATGGGCTCTGCTCCCAATGAATATGGCAGTTAGACCGTCACAGCGCCCCCTGGTGGTCTGACAGAAAAATGGCGTTAGCTGTCGAGGCAAACCTTTGGCAGGCTGCCGAATATTGACGTTAAATCGATCAGATTGTCGATGTGGAAAGATGAGGTGTTTGTGTTCTTCCGGATCCGAAAAGAAGAAAGGCCTACTAAGCCAAAGATGAAAAACTGGTCCAGAATATCAGTAACAAATTATCTTCATTAATTTAACCCCTTTTCCTTAAAAAGGTCATTTTATTCTTGGTGTTGCTGTTAACTGAAAATGCTAAAAAGTTTTGTCATTAGTTAATTAGCTACTTTTGCACAGAGCTGCCACCATGACAAAATAAAAATGCCCACTTTATCCTAGAGAAAATTAAATCGTTACAAAATGTTTTTTTTTTCCTCATTTTAACGTGAAAGTATGTTATAATGAGAAATGTTTCTCTCTATAAGGCCATACGAAGTTATTTGTTATAAGGAGATACAAAATTAACTCCTTTTTATTAGATAGCCTACGTTTATCATTATAACGAGATGGGATAATGTTATTAGAATGAGAAATATTTTATGTTTCAACGATGTATGAAAATTTATTGTTAAAACGAGAAACGTTTCTCCTTACATTATAACAGGATAATTAGATCTGTAGAGAAAAAGGAAGGCAGCAGTTTGGTCCAGCAGCATTACAGCTCATCTCCTTCTAACATGGATGTTAGAACAACACCTCATCATGTTATGAGAAACGTTTCTCGTTTTAACCAGATAATTTTGTATCTCCTTGTATCTCATTATAACAGAAATGTTTCTTGTTATAATGAGATACCTTCATGTTTAAAAGGAGAAACAATCTTGTTATAAGGAGATGATTTTCTCTTTATAATGAGAAAGTGGGCATTTTGTTGTTGCACTTCTGTAAATACTAGCAGGTCTGAACTTCTGCTCACATTTTGTGACCTAATTTGCATAATCTACCTCGTTTAATGATAATGATGTCCTAATTTAAAAGTAGATGCTAGTATTCAAAATATAGCATTCAACAAAAATATGAGAGAGACTGATTTTGCATAATAAAGTAATAAAGTCCCAGGGTCTCGTAGCCATAGTCAGAGGATGGTTTTAGTTTGGGTTGGGGGTCCCAGGGCCCCAAGATGTTCAGAAACGGCCCTGACCACAATGCTCTGATTAACTCTGATTTATCAACAAGCTTCAGTTATCACAGTGCTTATTTAGTGTGATTTTTTATGTTTTCATATTCCAGTCTGAAGTTCTTTGATTTCATGAAGAAAAAACTCAAAGGTTCAGTTTGTTAAAGCAAACAGGACACAATTTTCTGAGAAGATGAAGAATGATGAAGACAAGCAGAAATCTCATTCAGACACTCACTGACTGCACTAACTGGGGACAAGTCAGTCAGGAAGCAACTGCAGCCGGCCATGTTTAGGTTTACATGTATGTGGATTTCAAAGAAGACAGACTGATATGTTGTATGTTGGTCAACTGGATTCAAGTTTTTTAATTCTGAAACGTTTCACCATCCATCCAAATGGCTTCGTCAGTCNCCCCCCCCCCCACACACACACAGACCCTTGTTTAAACAACCATAAACAGTAATATTTCACTTGAATAATTTTACAGCTCTTTGTTAGTAAAAAATGTTAAAACCTCATTTCAGTTAAAAATTAAGAAAAACTTCAAAAGCATTGCTTTTATTGCACGTAGCAAAATATACAAGTTTTCAGTCGTGACTATAGAGTCACGACTGAAAACTAATTCAGTCTTTTAGTCACTGGAACTAAAAGTTTAGTTGGTAATTTATATACCAATAAAGATTCATTTGCATCATTTCTACAATATGACTGGTTATTCTTCATAAGTGCAAACATTTTTCCTCAGTAAGAGACGTGAGATCTGAGAATTAAACCTGAATTTTGTGAAGGCGGAGCACTTTGTCAGATTTAAGAACAGTTGTTATTTTTTTTGTAGAAAAAGTCTTTGTTTGAATTTGTCTGGTGAGGTAGTAAAACCTTGTAGCTTCTGAAATGAACCAAAACGTCGTGTAGGCTGAAATCAGCTGAAGAGTTTTTCTGATCTACAGTGACTCTGGCTGCAGGGTTTTACCAAAACCTTCTCACCTTCAGCCACCATAAAAGCTGTTCTCACACACACACACACACACACAGTGGGGTTAANCTTCTCACCTTCAGCCACCATAAAAGCTGTTCTCACACACACACACACACACACAGTGGGGTTAAAGCTCAAACATCACTCGTGTTTATTAATGTTGTCCTGCACATGCTCAGCCTGACACTTTGACTGACTGAACGTGCTGACCATGGAGGACACTGTCAATAAAGTTTATTCAAGCAAGAGCACACGGTTAAGAATGCAAATAGAACAATCTTTCAGATGTATGATTCAAATAAACAATTTGCCCTTTTAAAAAGAAGCAGCACCTATCAGAGGAGGTGAACAACACATGGCGTCTCTGTTGTGCTTTGAACCATTTGAATATGTGTGTTATTCCCTCTCATCGCTGTTGAGGGCAGCCATGTACACAACGTATGGATTCCAGCTTTATACTCAGCCTTTTGGTGCTTGTTTGCAGATAATCATTAAAAAAGGAAAATTCCAACAAAACCCAACCTGTCTAAAACAACTTTTGATGGTCCATCGTGAACAATGAGGTTCCAGCTCTGGTTCTTTGATGACTGAATGAGCCGACGCGTGATCCACAGGCTTTATGTGTCACGTCATGTTTATGTGTTCATGTCTTCTGCCGTCTCTTCTTCTCTTCAGATTCTGCACCCCAGCCTGGCAGACTGCCATGTCAGAATCAGCATATTCCAAGCTGCTGGAGTTGATTTGGCATGTTTTAAGCAATGTTTTCAGCTGGTTATCTTCTATCCTCCTAAAGATCAGTGGCCGAGGCGTATAGAATCCTCTCTGACAGTCACTTATGGCGTTCTATGGCTCACATGGCAACCTATTTACACAGCTAAGCCAGTGGGCAGGTGTTGGGTATCACTGCATGCTGGTTTTGGTTAAGATGTCAGTATGAGGCACATGATCACAAACAAAATTCCAAGGATTCACAGCAGACACCTGATCCAGCACCTTGATGTGACAGCTGTAGGTGAACCGAGCTTTGTGTGATACAGTAACTTTGACTTTGTGTTTGTTCTTCCTGATGGAACAGGTTTGGGTTATTTGGGTTTGAGTTAGTTGGGTTTGGAAAAGTCATGTTGGTTGTGGAGTTGGTTAAGGTTTGGTCATGTTTGGTTCAGAGGATCAGAGACTTCAGGTCATTTGATGAACCTGATGAACTCGGTGCTGACCCAGCAGCAAGTCCACATGTGTGGACGCATTCCACTTCAAGTAGAATGATATAAATCAACAACCAGAAAACACTTCAAACATGGTAGAAGGGATGCTGGGAAGCCCTGAGCTTTCTGTTCGGCCTGATCCTGAACCAGATTAGGATCTTAATCTGGATCAGAGGCTGGCACTGGAACTGCTGGCGGAACTGGATCCGGGACCTGAAGAAGCAGCTGGGCTGTGATCCGATGAGATCTCCCGGTGTAAACCGTCGTCTTCATCACAGGAGTAGCACGTGTATCTGCATAGAGAAAAACACAGTATAGAGTTTGATGCAATTTACAATTGCAATTAAACAATTTATCCATCCATCCATTCATCCATCCATTTTCTATATGCGTTTGTCCTGTTAAGGGTCATGAGGGTGGGGGTNGGGAGCCTATCCCAGCGGTCGTGCGAGAGGCAGGGTACCACAACTGTATTTAAAATAATGTGTATTTAAACATGTTAATGTTTAATTTAGCTTATTATAACTAATGACTTAAAATAATATCTATTTAAACATGTTAATGTTTAATTTAGGTTATTATAACTGATTACTTAAAATATGTCTATTTCAACATATTGTATGAAAACTGGATTCAAGTTTTTAATTCTGAAACATTTCATCAATCATCCAAATGGCTTCATCAGTCAGAAATGATGTTAAACCTCCAGTAACTACAGTAACTATGGTGTCACATCACAACTAACCTTCAATTCAAATTTTTTGAATAATGCGTGATGTAAAATGCATTATTCAAATTTCAAACAATGACTACATTTCAAGTGATAATTTTAATCTTCAAATTTTTAATGGTCCCTTGGTTGGATACAAGACCTGTCCCCAAATGTCTCTGGAAGGGAAGACAGCAGCACTATAGGTGGTGGTAGATTATGTCTGAGACTCCATTTCTGTTGAGGGAAGGTCTCTCTACATGAACATAAATGTCCTCCTTCACTCCTCTCTCAAACCAACCATCCTCTGTCTAAAATGTCACATCATCATCTTCAGAGGAATGTCCTCTGTGGTTCAGGTGGAGGTAAACCACTGAGTCTGTCCTGTGGTGTTATTTCTCCTGTGCTGGACAGATTTGCTGTTTGGTTTCCTGATGTAGACCTCTCAACACTCCTCCTTACACTGGACGACATAAACTACGCCTCTCTTCTCATGTTTGGGAGTCTGGTCTTTGGGTGCACAACTCTTTGTCTCAGTGCCGGGTTTAAAGGAAACTGGTATCTTGTGTTGTCCAAAAATCCTCTTCATCTTTTCGGATATTCCAGCCACATATAGGATGACGAGGTTCTTTCTTTGGTCCAGGGTGTCATCTCTGGTTCTTCTGTCCCTGGTGGATTGGGANCGAGGTTCTTTCTTTGGTCCAGGGTGTCATCTCTGGTTCTTCTGTCCCTGGTGGATTGGGATCTCAATTGGTAAAGGTCCATTAGGATCCACATGCTGTGAGTGCAGCTCTCACATGCTTTTCTTCTTTTTTTTTAGTTTGGCTTTGTCTTCTCTTGTGAATTTGATGTTGTTGTCTATGGAACTGATGTGGTCCGTGAAAGCTTGTATGTCCTGAAATTTAATCTTCACCAGGTGTCGTCCACGTATCTTAACCAGTGGGTTGGCGCTGTTCCCTGGAAGGAGTTGAGGGCTTTCCTTTCAACTTCTTCCACATACAAATTAGCTACAATGGGAGAGACTGGGGAACTCATAGCACATCCGTGTTTCTGTCAGTAAAATTGTCCTCTGTAGGTGAAGTATGTGGTGTTTAGACAAAAGTCCAATAGAATACAATACAGATTTGATTTGGGTTGAGGGAAAAAAAAGTTTAAAATTATTATTTGAAATGTATTCATTGTTTGAAATTTGAATAATGCATTTTACGTCCCCTATGACTGCTGGGATAGGCTCCAGCCCCGTGACCCTCAACAGGACAAACTGGCACAGAAAATGGATGGATGGATGCATTTTACGTCACGCAATATTCAAAAAGTTTGAACTGAAGGTTAGTTGTGATGTGACACTATAGTTACTGTAGTTACTGGAGGTTTAACATCATTTCTGACTGATGAAGCTGTTTATTTAATTTAAATTTAATTTGGATGAATTAATTGGTTGATGAATGGTGAAACATTTCAGGATTAAAAACTTGAATCCAGTTGACTTGACTCAGTTTTCATACAGNAATGGTGAAACATTTCAGGATTAAAAACTTGAATCCAGTTGACTTGACTCAGTTTTCATACAGTATCTACCTGCCTATTTACCTTATCTACCTGCCTGAATGAGAATCTTCATCAAAGTCTATTTCAACATGTTAATGTTAATTTAGCTTATTATAACTGACGACTTAAAATAATGTGTATTTAAACATGTTAATGTTTAATTATTATAACTTGCTGATGACTTAAAATAAGATGTTTGAACATGTTAATGTTTAATTTAGCTAAAACTAAAATAACATCTATTTCATTTCATTCATTCCATTTATTTATTTCAGACATAACACTACAAAAAAAAAAAAANAAAAAAAAAAAAAACAAAAACCAAAACAGATAGTCAAAAAGCAAAAAAAAATGTTGTCTGAAAACGAGTAGGATGAAGTATAACTTATTGACTCCTACCCGCTACATATTTCTGCAGCTCATCTCTTATCGTTTCCTGCTTGTTTGATTATATTTACCAACTTAATGCTTATATAGATATCAACAAAGATTTACAGATAAATATAAGCATGGTTTCCGAACAACCATATATTCATATAGTTTGACATTATTTACCGACCTATATGCCTCATAATAAACATATATAAATACATATATACATATACACACACCCACATATACACCACACTCATGCACATATACATACATAAAAATAACCCTAATCAAATAAATAAATAAATAAAAAGGCACAACCCAAGAAGACCAAGTACATATTTCCTATTCCATACTACTATATTTTTCAAGCAGTCTTTATATTCTTCATATTTTCATATTTAAATGTTATTAATTTTAGCTTATTATCACTAAAGACTTCGTCTGTTTAAATCTGTTAATTTAGCTTAGCTAACGACTTAAAATAACACGTATTTAAACATCCATCCATCCTTCATCTTCTGCTTATCCGGATCCAGGTCGCGGAGGCAGCAGACTAAGCAGACCAGCACACACTTCCCTGTCCCCAGCCAGGCCCTCTAACTCCTCCTGGGGGACTCCGAGGCGTTCCCAGGCCAGCCGGGAGATGTAATCCCTCCAGCATCTCCTGGGTCTTCCCTGGGGCCTCGGATACCAATCAATCTACGTTCCTATCCTCACCTATGGCCATGAGCTTTGGGTAGTGACTGAAAAGATCATGGATACGAGCAGTGGAAATGAGGCTCCTCCGTAGGGTGTCTGGGCTCACTCTCAGGGACAGGGTGAGAAGCTCGGACATCTGGGAAGGACTCGGAGTAGAGCCGCCGCTCCTCCACATCGAAAGGAGTCAGTTGAGGTGGTTCAGGCACCTAGTAAGGATGCCCCCTGGTCATCTCCCTAGGGAGGTCTTCCAGGCACGTAGATTGATTGGTAAATTGCCTCTCCTTCTGGCTCACCTCCCTCTTCACCACGACAGTCCGGTACAGCGTCCGTAGGACCTCGGACACCGCACCAATCCATCTATCAATCTCACGCTCCATCCTACCCTCACTCGTGAACAAGACCCCGAGATACTTAAACTCCTCCGTCTGGGGTAGTGACTCCCCTCTAACCTGGAGGGAACAGTCCACCTTTTTCCTACAGAGCACCATGGTCTCAGACTTGGAGGTGCTGATTCTCATCCCAGTTGCTTCACTGGGATGAAAATCAGTATTTAAACGTGTTTATGTTCAGTTTAGCTTATTATAACTAAAATAACATCTATTTAAACATGTTAGTGTTTAATGTAGCATATTATAACTAACGACTTCAAATAACATGTTTAAACATGTTAATGTTTTATTTAGTTTATTATAACTGACAACTTAAAATAACATCTATTAAACATGTTAATGTTTAATTTATCTTATAACTAATAACTTAAAATAACATCTATTTAAACATATTAATGTTTAATTTAGTTTATTATAACTAACGACTTAAAATAACATCTATCTGTTATTTTAGACATTAAAATAACATCTATTTAAACGTGTTAATCTTTAATTTAGCTTAATAACATCTATTTTAATGTCTTAATGTTTAATTTAGCTTATTATAACTAAAATAACATCTATTTAAACCTGTTAAGTTTAATTTAGCTTATTATAAATAATGACTTAAAATAACATCTATTTAAAAGTGTTAATGTTAACACGAGAGAAGCTTTATGAACGAGCTTGAGTTATCACGGCGCTTATTTAGCACGATGCCATGTAGTTCCCGTGACTTTTTTTTAATAAATCTGGTCCACTGACTTTAAAAACTCAACTGTGTTGATTATGATCATTTTTGAGCTGCAGTCTGTGGGGTTATTGTAACATGTTTCTAATATTGTTGGTCTGCCACACAGTGGGGTTCAAAAGTCTGAGACCGCTGTGAAAATGCTTCTATTTTTCAATCAATTTGAATTTAATACAGGATTTTTCATTCCAAATGATAATATCATCTTAACAGTTGGAGTGAAAAGTAGAATCTTTGAAAAATGTCCATGAATGTCAGAATATCTTAGTATGTTTAGCTTTAATGACAGCATCATGGACTCCACACGTCTGTAAAAATCTGATGAGCCAAGTTATCAGCATGATGTGACGATGTTCCACAGAGCTTCTATGATGTCAGACTTTCTGATTATTTACACATTTACATGGAAAACAGCACAGATTTTACATGTGGTCTCAGACTTTTGGACTNTCTGATTATTTACACATTTACATGGAAAACAGCACAGATTTTACATGTGGTCTCAGACTTTTGGACTTGGTATGTGTAAATGAGGTGGAAAAAATATTAGGAACACCTTCAAATATAGTGCATTTCAATACCTCCACAAAGTACAGCTTCAAAGTGTATCATAAGACTGCGTCAACATGCAGACAACCGAAACAGTCGTCTGAACAAAACTGAACTTTTTAAATAATGTCAAATTTATTGAGGACTGTTTTGCACTTTATTACATTATAGAGATGTCTACAACTTTTGGATAGTCTGAAGGCGGATGCTGACTAGATATTTACCTCTGTCAATGGCTCAGTGTTACGCATTTAACTTTGGTATTTTTAACAATGAGGTATGGACGCATGTCTGTGCAAACAAAACGCTGTGTGGCTTCAGCTGTTGCATTCATGTGGGAGGAGTTAAGGACCACGATGCTTTGGAAACAGTGTTAACTACTAATATTACCATTACTCGCCTCGCGTGAAATCTTTCTGCTGTTAACTTTAGTTTCAGAGGCCCACGTCACCTTCTTTAATTACTAACAAGAATTGTGAGGCTTCCGGCAAATTTTATGATATTGCTGCATGTTTTGCTCACTGCAAATGCAGTATGAGCATTTGAAGAAGCAATGCACAGAGTAAAGAGAAAACCCACAGCAGGCATGACGGGCTGTTGAACACACGCTGAGTTTGTTCAATTCTAAACACCAGAATAAACACCAGAAAACTAAACACCAGAATCAGAAATACAGAAGCCACTTAACCCATACCATCAGACATATAATAAATTATACTTTTATCTGGTCTAGTCACGGTTACTGTTGCTGCACTGTGGCCACTGTTGAACTATTTTTTCAGGCTGGAGATGAATTGAGTTGCACAGGGTCTCTTGAATGAAGATGAGATCTGCAGAACATAGCAGAATCCTCAGAAATCTTCTGTTTCCCAGATGAAGGTAACAACTTTTGTTAATTATTTATCTCTGTATTTCTTCCATCCTTTCATTTGGTCTTACTTTTGGTTTTAACTATTTCTTTTTGATTGTTCCTGAATTAACTTTCAGTGTAATGTTTAATTTTTTCTGTGTTAATATTTCAAAATAAATATTTATTTGTGTTAATTTTTGTACATGTCGCCCACCTTGCAAGAGAAGGATGTGGGAGAAAGAGGACGTGCTACGTACCTCAAAATAAAACAAAACCAGAAACTGGTCGGCCCTAAAATTCTACATTAAGAACCTTTATAAAGTTTAGAATGTTCATTGAATGTCTGTTGGCTTGATCTCTTTAATCTGCATGTCCATACACAGCTGTAAGGGGAAAGCCACTTCATATTAGAGTTTGCACTTCATTTAAGTGCTTTACCTTTACAGGGCTCCATGTTTTTCTTTTTTTGTTATGTAGCTTCTAGATATTGTTTTTAATTAATCCATTTTCTAAAGCTTCATTACCTGGGTCAAGGAGGTTATGTAATCACCAGCGTTTGTTTTTTAGCAAGCGGTCTAAAGTGTGTGTGTGTGTGTGTGTGTGTACACACCTGTGGGGAGTGTGTCTGTGAGGGTGGGGTTGAAACCTGGACATGATGCTGTTCCTGGTCCACTAGATAAAACAAATAGAAAAGAGGCAGTCATGTTTTCTACATGTATGAAGATGTTAATGAGTCAATGTACTACCTAACAGTCTTATGTGTGGATCACACACATGAATTTTCCATGTCGTGATGTTCTCACCATGTGAGCAGGGTCATGGTTTCCCAGGTGAACTCCTCTGTGACACAGAGAGGTCAGCAGGCTGATACCTGCACAGAACACGTTACATACAGTACATGCTTATTCATCACTTCCAGTCTTTCTTCACGTCATGTTTTAGGGAAATGTGACAGGAGCTTCTGTGTTTCTCCTGCAAGTGTGTGTGTGTGTGTGTGTGTAACTCTGCCCACAACCACATTCACTAATCACTCTTCAACAGAAACTATGACCTCAGCAGAGTAACTAAATACACACACACACACACACACACACACACACACACACCTTTGGACCTGTCGTTCCAGTACTTCCGCTCCCATTGGTCCAGCAGGATGTTGAAGTATCTTCGACATTCAAAGAAGCGGAGGTAACGGGAAGATGACGGCGATGGGAAAACTCTCTCAAACTGTCCTCGCCGACTGAGCTCGTCTTCACTCTGTGCTAACACACGAATGTCCGCTGGAGTCAAAATGTCCAACATCGTAGAACAGATGTCCTGATGGAGGAAGAAGGAAGAGACAAGATTTTTATTGATCACTCATTTGTTTTATCCTGAGTAACGGTGTTTCATTCTATGCACCATCAACATCACTGTGAGTATCAGCATCATATCAGCAGGACATCTGCAGTCTCTCTCTGTATTTTGACTACATGACTATCAGCAGAATAGGGACATGTTCCACTTATTCAATATGCCTCCACATTCAGTAAGCAAACACTGGTCTGGATCAGGACCAGAACAGAACTAACACCACAGCCTCAGCCAGACTCTTACCTTTACATCCACAATCTATCAGTGAGCAGGAAGAGCGGATCAGTGACTCTGATCAGTGATTTACTTCTTGTTGTCTTCTCATATCCACAGAAACATGAACTCCTCCCTGAAGTCTGATCAAGTCTCCTGCTCTCACAAACTGTCTCTCCTGTCCTCAGAAATCCAGTTTAAACCCAGAAATCCCCACAACTTCAGACCACTTTAACTCTCCAAACTCAAGACCACCTTAAATTTCTAAACTCAGGACCACCTTAAACCTCCAAACTTTACACCGCCTTAAATCTCCAAATCTGTATGAACTTTTGGAAGGTGTAGCTCTAAACTTCAGACAACAACCTGAAACATTTTAATCTGGATTCCTCAGACAACACGGCACTGAAACAGCTTTACTCAGAATCACCAATCACCTCTTCCTCTGCTCCAGCATCCTCTTCCTCCTTCATCTCTGACACCATAGATCATGCTGTCCTTCTCTCCTGTCTGGAAACGTTCCTTTCCTTAACAGGTATTCACTCAGCTGTTTAAAATCCTTCCTCTCAGACACTAAACCCTGTGGTTCTCTCTTTAGGAGTCCCTCAGGGTTCAGTGCTGGGTCCTCTCTTCTTCATCCTCTACATGCTCTGCTTTCTCATCTGTCCTCAAGCTTCCGTTCCTATGGCTACACTGATGACATTCAGCTATACAACAGTTTAATTTTTTAGTTAACAAAAATTATTTGGACAGTCATACATTTTCTTGGCCTGTGTATTTTAAAGATCATTTTGATTCCAGTAGTATAATGACCCTAAACATAGCTTAAAGACTGAAAGATGCAGGCAGGTGAACGTTGTTTTGGCCTCCAAAGTTCCGTGTGTGTGTGTGTGTGTGCGTGCGTACGTGTGTGTGTGTACCTGGTTGGTAAAGCACTGTGTGATGTAGAACGCTTGTTTGTCCTTCTCATTGGTTGAGACATCAGGTTTGGACTTCTTGTTCCCTCTGTATACACACACACACACACACACACAGCATTTTTGTATTAGCAGCCTTCCTGTTACCTAAAATTCACTTTATCCACCTTATTTACATGAAAATGTTTTTAAACTGACGTGATCTCACTGTGAACACAATGCAGGAGCGTAAAAATGCATCCATGTACATGTTATGCATATATATATAATATCTATGTCATACTCTGTGTAATCGTTGCATGAGGGACAGTCTGCCAGGTAAGGCAATGTATGTTCTGTAGGGGTGTAAATCTGTCTCCATGGCGATTCAATTCAATTACGATTATTTAGGAAACGAATCGATGCATTGGGAAGTCTTTCATTTTTACCAGGATTTGATTCAGTTTGGATTATTTTGATACACTGAATTAAACACAAAACTTTTTCTTTTGTTTTTACTTTACTGAACATGCACTGTCTGACCTGGCGGACTCTTCCTCATACAACAATTATGCAGAGTATGATGTACATATTACATATATTCTGGTAAAGATATCATTCATGTTATTGCCTGAATAGTAATACAAACAAATAATGGGAGTACAGCTGCATGTAAACGTACAGAACATCTCTGATGAACACGCTCTGCACACAGTGTCAGATTCATAAACCATAGCGCATGATTTACCGCATCACTGTGTAAATATCATGGTGTAACCACGTTTCCTCATTCATAAATGCCTGTTAGCTATATATTTTAGCGTTAGCCTTAAAGAGGCATTACTGTGATATTTCCTTATTTACATGTGGTGGTAGCTATCCATAAAACAAACCCACACGCTAACATTAAGACCTGCTTCATTCTGCTGGTAAATTTCAGAGGTATGAAATCTGGGAGATGTTTCAAACTGTATTTTCCTCGTGTTAGTGATCAATAACTTTGATAAACTCACTCAGCTGATCAGTCAGTTTTAAATGGTGAGTTTTNTAGTGATCAATAACTTTGATAAACTCACTCAGCTGATCAGTCAGTTTTAAATGGTGAGTTTTGATCTGATCTCACATGTTCATGTGGCGCTCTACGTGTCTTCACACACAATCATACACTACAGAGGTTATTATTACCTGTTGTTTTAGTGTCAGTCTTTTAAAATGTGGAGCTCTGAAGCAGAATTTATGTTCTCTTTGCCAATTTATCGCTTTAAAACCAGAATGAATCAGGATAAATTGTGGCTCTGAAACATGAAGCAGCTCATTAACACGCTGATCTTCATTTTTAATTGCGAACATCTTAAAACAACACTACCTTAATGTGACGCACTGATTAATGTAAGAGAAGTTTTATGAATGAGCTTCAATTATCACAGCATGCATTTAGTGCAGCACTGCACCCTTAGCGCCATTTTTTTTATGAATCTGGCCCATTGTGTCTTCTATATTTGGACATACGTGTTAGAGGCCTGAGCAGATGGACAAGAGCGGGTCAAATAGGATGAACTTTCTTATTATGGAAATCACGCTCCGTGTCCCCTCCCCCAACCCCCTCCCCTCGACACCAAAAGAGTGACAGTATTGAAACGAGAGAGAGAGAGAAAATTGAAACTGAAAAAGGCAGTCATTGAGGAAAATTCTGCACTGTCATTGAAAAAACATTATTTATCATTAAAATAAAATTCTGAAACAAAAAAATGGAATAAAAATTTTGTTTGATGACATTGTTTTAATTTTCAACCAGATTTTACAATGACAATATTTTTTTTTCAATGACAATACAACTGTTTTTTTTAATGTCAAATTTTACTTTCGGTTTAAACGAATAAAGTCATGGTTCTGGCTCTATAGTAAGGAACAGGGCGTCCTCCTTACCTGTGGGTGGAGCTTGAGTAGCTGCTGCAGGAAGAAGTCATGTTGACTTTTTGAGGGAAAAGAAAGCCAGCCAGGTTCAGCAAGTCTCTGACCATCTGACCTTTGACCTCAACATCCAGCCCCGTATGAGAACTAAGGCTGGATCAGAGAGAAAACACCAAAAAGACTGTGTGTGTGTGTGTGTACACGCGTGTGTGTGTGTGTGTGTGTNCAGAGAGAAAACACCAAAAAGACTGTGTGTGTGTGTGTGTACACGCGTGTGTGTGTGTGTGTGTGTGAGAGACAGTGTTACCATGGTGACACGTTGACCTCTAGGATCCAGGGTTTGAGATTGTTATCCAGTATGATGTCAAAACCAAAAAGCTCATGGCAGCAATAAGCTGAACTAACGTTCATCTTCAACAGGCTGTTTACATACGACTCCGACCTGATCAGAGAGAGAGAGAGAGAGAGAGGGAGAAGAGAGGGTGAGAAAGATGTGTGTATGTGTATATATATATATCTATATATATATATAGATATATATATGTATGTATAAATATGTGTTTTGTATGTATATATACTGTGTGTGTGTGTGTGTGTGTGTGTGTGTATATATATATACTGTATATATACATATATGTGTGCGTGTGTGTGTATTTTTTTCAACACTCTATCTAAGCAAACTCAAAAACTTCAACTATATACACAAAACTAGATGGACAATCTGATTTGAAGAACAAAATCAAACAGAAAAATAATAGAAACAAAAAACCCAAAATAAAAACATTTCTGACATGATTATTTCTCCAAATCAGAGTTCCTATCTTTTACGGAGCAAAACCCTTCATTGATAACACCACACACTCTCAGATGTTTCACATCCTTCATTACAATATAGGAACTCATCATCATCATTCTGATGAAGATTGTTTTTGCATCAGATCCATTTTTTTCTTCCTGCTGAGGTAGACGGCCATCTTTGACTGAGCCAGGATGAAGGCTAACAGCTGACATTTAGTTTTATAACCAGGATGAATCCATACTGAGAAAAAACCTAAACTCAGAGAGCAGCGTCTGTCAGAACAGGAAGAAAGGACCTGCTGCAGTCCAGGAAATCCAGGAAACTGTCTCTCTGTGAGGCAGAACGCCGTTTCTCATCAACATATGGAATTAAAACCATTTACAGCAGCAACACCATGAAAACCTCCACTGGAAGTCTCCAACCCTTTTAGTTAATGGTGGTTTGTAATGCGTCTCCATGAAGGCCTCACAGCTGAACCTAGACCAAGACCTTCCCTCCATTCACACGACCACACACTTTACCTTTATTTAGGGTTTTAACAGCAGCCTGTACATGGTTTTACCTGCTGAGTCACACAGATTTCTGGTTTCTGACACACTGGAGTCTAAAAACACATCAGAACAATTAAGTTGTAGAAAACTCAGATCAACTCAGATCAACTTTCGTCAGTCAGAAATGAAATCACAGAAGGATGTTAACCCTCCAGTAACTACAGTAACTGTGGTGTCAACGTAGAACAGCAACAAAAGTTGCCGACTACAGGAACCACCTACATTGACACCACAGTTACTGTAGTTACTGGAGGTTTAACCTCCTTCTATGATTTCATTTCTGACTGATGAAGCCATCTGGATGGATGGTGAAATGTTTCAGAAATAAAAAACTTGAATCCAGTTGACCTGACTGAGTTTTCTACAATTTATCTACCACCTGGATGACTGAGAATCTTCATCAGCACCAGAACAATCTTTAACATCAGGAGAACATCAACAGCAACCAGATCCACATCATCAGACTCTAAGAACCTTCACCGATGAGATGACAGAACAGCTGATCTCTGCAGCCTATCACACATTATGTTATCTGTCTGATGCAAGATCAAACTGCGTATATACAAAACAGTTTATGCCAATCATGGTATATATCACAACTATATATGCAGATGAAAAAAAAAAAAGAGGAGTCAGAGGGGAGGAAGAGAGGAGTTAGGAGGAAGTTAGAGAGTCAGAGATTTCCTTATGACAGGAAGTGCTTCATAAAACACACTAAAATGAAGACATTTCATTCGTGTTTCATTCTGATGGTTAATTTCATCAATATGAAATCTGATGATGTTTAAACTGTATTTGTCTCATGTTTTAGTGATCAATAACTTTGATGGCACTGATCAGTTTATTTAAATGGACAGTTATGATCTGATCTCACACACACACACACTCATACACACTATCCCTGTGCCTCAATCGTGCCTATGCAGGGGTGATTCTAGTATGTTTTTTAAATGGGAACACAAGAGGGTCCATAATTCATGGACAACCTTATATTGTATATTTCTATATAAATCCGTCGATATCCAAGCCTTTTATACTTCAGTGAGCTTCAAATTTAACTATAAATGCGACACCTTATTTACATTTAACAGCATTTTTTAACGACACTAATCTTAACACTATGATACCATAACAATAGCTTTCAATTACTACACCATTTAAGACCATAAAAAAACTATAATATAATAAAACAGCAAAGATTCCTGAGCATATTGTAGGCATCTGTATCTCTGAAATATCCTTCAAGTACAGAATGGTGCATGGACTGTGTGCTGTGGATGAACGGACCGATACGCACGCCGTGTGTCACAAAGCACAGGCTGCATCTAAACTGCTGAGATTAGCCAAGGCAACACAAAACCTGATAACAGTTTTGATGAGCTGATCCTCTCTTGCTGCAGGAAGAAAAATCGACCTTGGAGCGAATAAAATAAATGCCGCATTTTCAAGATGTGAAATTTTGCGTTGTACGTGTATATTCTCATTAACTGATGTAGTTTTTAATCGACGAGATTTATTCACGTTTAAAATCACATTCTGTGTGCTTTAATGCAGTCATGTCACTGTTAGCCTGTTAGACACTTTGTTTAGTTACACATAAAATCTAGAATAGCTAGCATTAAATCAGGTATCACAATGACTCCTTTCACCTTGAATGACAGTAGATGTGCTAGCGCTTTAGCATATTTAGTTTGAGCTGGAGCTAACACCAGCTAACCTGCCAACAGTCACAGGCTGAATGACAGGATATCAAAGTGTAGCAACATAATAGGCTTTACTTGGGCGGCCTGCCCAGGTTAAAGAAGACCTGCCCGACGACCCGGCCTTAAAAAAAAATACAACTGTGACACTGCTGTCACATACACACACACACACACACAGTGAGAAGATGAACTGCGACATGTTTATTTCATTTCAACACACATTAATCAACATCTAACTATAAAGCCAGAAATCTGTCTGTGGCACCAACATCTCTAAAACCCGGTGCTGTATGAAGTTGATACTCAGCAGGCTTATTGATCAGGACCCAAGAACGTGCAGTGTCATGTGTGAAGTTGTTTGGATGAAAACTCTCTGCCTGTGCTGTGCTTCCCTTGCATAGGTTCTACTTGGGCGGCCCGCCCAGACTTGCATACACGGTGTGCCTGCCCACTGCCACAAGTAAATTTTCAACCTGTGGGAAACACTGCATGCGCATGAAGCGACATGACAACATAATTATATAAAGGTAAAAAATTTACCATTAATTTACTTTCCATTTCCTGAATGAATAGTCCGGTTTGCAAAAATGAAAAGTTGCACACTTCTGGTCGGTACTTGCATCTCTCTGAGCGCTCTGCCTCGCGCCTACATCAACATGTGTGCGTTTGATGTATAATACTCTTCATCTCGGAAAGAAAACGTTCCATGTGTGCAAACTTTTAGCCAATGACATGTTTTCAATCTGTGAGTGACAGGGGAGGGGGCACACCAAGGGCCAATCAGCTTTCAGCTGGGGCCAGTGTCCCTGTGGCCCCACCCTTGACTACGCCACTGTGCCTATGTGCTATGTTATGTCTTTCTTTATGTCTCAGGTAAATTTCAATCCTGGAATACTGGAACACTAGTAGTCTTTTGTCCAATCAGAATTGTCCTCCATTTTCCACAGACACTGAAAGTCATCATGGCGAGCTCAGGACCAATGGCACACCAACACCCACAGGAGAAGCGTGGAACTGTTCCATTCCAACATTTACCATCCTCATCAACAGAATTATACATATATATATACATATATTATTATACATTTCCTGTTTTCATTTTCCTAATTTTATTGTTTCATCGATTAACTTATTTTCTATTTTCATCAAAAAATAAATAAATGATTGAATCAACAAGAAGCAAACACTTACGTGATGATGGTTTTGATGACGATGTCTTTAATCTTTTCCCATATCAGAGATGTGTTGATTCCCTGAGAGCCGAGGTACTGCCACAAGGCTTTCAGAGCCCTGAAAACACACACACACACATCCACACCCACCCACCCACACACACACACACGTTTGTGTATGGCATATCATTCTATGACTTCTCCTGGTAGGAGGAGTTAATCTGGAGAAATGATCTCACTGGTTGACAAAAAACAAAAAACTGGTGAAGCCAAAGGAACATTTCAGCTGTCATTCCTCTTTTGTTTCCTATCTGTCTCTTGTAGCATTCTTTCATCAGGATAACAGGTACCAAATTGTGGTTTTTCATAAGAATTTTGCCTCTTTGCTCTTCGTCTACATTGTTCTAAGCTCCTGTCATTATATTTCTCGTGTTGCCGTGTACGTCTGCACCTTGCTGGCTGTCGGATGCTGCTGCAACAGTGACATAGTAGAGGATAAATCGGACAACACGTGTCATTGAACATCTAGTGTCCTTTCTGTTCTTTCCTTGTTTTCTTTCTCCAGCCTTCCTATTTACCCTCCGTGTAGTCCTTACCACTTGTGTCCGTGGCAGGCCTGACTGTCGTCATTGGTCTGGTATCCAGAGTTCTTCCTGTTCACGCTGTAGTTGGTCAAGTGCATGAACTTGTTACTGAGAGTCTTTGTGGAAGATGAATACCTAGAAGGGACAAACGTGACTGACATCAAAGCCTAACTAATTCATAACTAACAAGTAAATTCTAAGCTTTATTCTCTCAGCATGTTTGTGGAATGAGATTCTAGTTCTGCCTATCTGACATTATCATTACTTTTCCCCCTCTCAAACATATGTAGTAGACACATTGTTCATTAGTCAGAGATGATTAAAGGTCTCTTATTTTCATTTGGATTTGTAATTTCTCAATGTCGTGGATGTGGATAAACTGACCTGCAGCTGGCGAATCGGACCAATCCATCGGAGAAGATGTAAACTCTAAGAGGATCATAAGATGTCACGTAAACATAGATCCGCAGGTCAAACTTGCTGCCGTTAATGAGATAGGGCTTCTGTAGGTACCTAATGATAACCACAAAACACAAAAACAGTGTTTGTTACTTAACAGTGCACTGTTTTTTACGTGTCCTTGAATGACAATAAAGTTATCTATCTATCTATCTATCTATCTATCTATCTATCTATCTAACAAGAAATACAGACTAAAACAATGCTATCAGGCTCACACGTACACACCAGAAACACACAACATAATTTTTTTTTCATCATTACCACAAACATGAAGCTAACAGGTTCTCACACTTTTTACACACCAGAAACAGATATAGAGGGAACAGATGATATAGAGGTGATGATGATATAGGTGTGATAGATGATACGGGGTGATATAGAAGGTGATATAGAAGAGATGGATGATTTTGAGATAATAGACTATATAGATATGATAGCTGATATAGGTGATAGATGATATGAAGTTGATATATGATATAGAGGTGATAGATGATATGGAGATGATAGATGATTTAGAGGGGATAGATGATATAGAGATGATAGATGATTTAGAGGGGATAGATGATGTAGAGGCATCCAGCCATGCAGAACACTGTTTTCTTACNGATAGATGATTTAGAGGGGATAGATGATGTAGAGGCATCCAGCCATGCAGAACACTGTTTTCTTACAGCAACTATATCAATGTATTGGTTAATGTGATGTTTAGTGTTTTAACATCTCATCTCCTGAGCTGCTACGTAACATGGAAGAGGAAATGAGTTCACAGAAGTTAAGCTCAGCGATGTGTCTAAGACCTGTTTCCTGATACTTACCTGTTNATGAGTTCACAGAAGTTAAGCTCAGCGATGTGTCTAAGACCTGTTTCCTGATACTTACCTGTTTTTACTTTCAATGAATTTAATTTCCTCCTGCTCATAAATACATAATGCATCTTTCCATTCTATTAGTCCCAACATCAGTTTGCCCCCACCTCTTTCACATCTGTTTTGGCCAACTTACTTCTGGACAAGCAGGGCTTTCCTCTGAGGCACCTGGTTCCACTTGTGGATGACCTGGATTCCTTCTCCTCTGGCTGAGGCAGGCTGTTAGACAGACATTCATCAAAATGATCAATCACCATGTTGCTCCTGTGCAGAGCTGTCACTCTCACTTCCTCAATCAGATGAGAAATCAAATCAGAAGGGTTCGCTAAGAGAGTCAGTCAGAGGGAGGAGGCGGGGCAGCAAAAATAACCTGAAATCTTTGTCTGGAACTACTCATTTTTTAAAATTAATTTTCTAAACAGAATGATTTTAGAGTCATGATATTTTGACCATGTTTATTTGGGGGGGAATTCCTCATTAATATCTCAGGATTTAGGAATGGGATGTCCAACAAGCTTATATAGGTGTGATGGTCAGGTGACAACATACTTTTGTTCATGAAGTGTAGATACAGGAAAAAAGCAGACTCAGAGCAGATGACAGCAGCTCTACATGAGCTGATTATCAGTTCAACAGAGAACCAGTTCTGAGCTCAGCAAAGGTTCACGCTGATAGGAAGTGACTGAAAGTGGAGGCCAGGTGAACACAGGTGAATATGGCTGCCAGATTTTATCATGGTTTGTGCTTAGTGGGTTAATACTGTGATTTGAGGTGGGTTTTTTTAAATGGGAAAAAGTGTGGAAATAAAACACTGATCTATTCACAAACATTTCTACCAAACAATGTCTGAGTTTTTCAAAGGTCCTTTTTTTTGAGAACAAAGCAAAGAGCTAAGCACATGTAGCACTGGCTGGACCCAAATCCTAGCCCTCCAGATAAGAGAGACAGAAAATATTTGATAGTGTTTTTGGCTCAGTTATCCCTTTTGCAATTCAAAGTATTATGTAATTTGTCACTGTTGTTAATTCAGCACTTCGTGATGCTACAGCCGCAGCTGAAACATGAGTCTATGTACTGTCACATTTACATGACTGGACTCAGTCTCACAGTGATCATGTACTATTATCTGTTAGAACATACAGGCTTGATGATCCATTTCTGCCTGGAGCCGCCATCCTCCCATGCCCTGCGGAGCTGCTTCCTCTCTTGAGGAAGGATGAAGGATTGGGGGAAGAAGTTGAACTCCAGTTTACCACATCGAGCCTGCATTTTGGTCAAGTTCCTACACAATCGATCCTTCCTGCCAATCTGGAAAGTTCCTGGGAAATGGTTCACCTAGGAAAGATCAAGCAAAAAAATAAGCTCATACAAACAAATGATGAACAAACGAAGGAGAGCCCCAGAGTTTGGTTTTGTTTTGTCGCTCTCTCTGCTTTCGCGTTGTTTGGCCCAGAGGCTACCAGTCTGCCCCACAGATGGCTGCGGCCCAAAGTCCCGCTTCTCCCAATGGCCAATCCAACCCTGGATCTTACCTTCTGGTAATTTCTGATGGTCTTGAAGCCACAAGTTCTCAGACAGTGTCCCCAGAAGCCCAGCCAGTCATCACCGTCTGCATCAAACACACACACACACACACACACAGTAGCTGGATGATACTTACCACAGCAGTCACAAATGTTCACTTACTGACAACTGAGAAATTACTGAGGCTGAAAAAAATGAAACCCGCACACACACACACACACACACACACACGAGAAGTGACTTACTCTGTGTGAGTTCGAANGAAACCCGCACACACACACACACACACACACACACGAGAAGTGACTTACTCTGTGTGAGTTCGAAGTGTGACCTGGTGATGGTGGCTTTGATGATATTAGGAGTGATGGTGCTCATCTTCCATTTCAGCAGGTGACTCTGATCTGCAGGTAGCCGCTTCACTGAAGAGCACAAACAAATCAAAAACTTCACACTGCGGACATCACATCAACCACACACTAAGGACATCACATCAGCCACACACTATGGACATCACATCAACCACACACTACGGACATCACATCAACCACACACTACGGACATCACATCAACCACACACTACGGACATCACATCAACCACACACTACAGACATCACATCAACCACACACTATGGACATCACATCAACCACACACTACAGACATCACATCGACCACACATCAACCACACACTACAAACATCACTCAACCACACACTATGGACATCACATCAACCACAAACTACGGACATCACATCAACCACACACTACAGACATCACATCAAACACACACTACGGACATTACATCAACCACACACTACGGACATCACATCAACCACACGCTACGGACATCACATCAACCACACACTACAGACATCACATCAACCACACACTACGGACATCACCTCAACCACACATCATACCAACCACACACTATGGACATCACATCAACCACACTACAGACATCACATCGACCACACATCAACCACACACTACAAACATCACTCAACCACACACTANACACTACAGACATCACATCGACCACACATCAACCACACACTACAAACATCACTCAACCACACACTACGGACATCACATCAACCACACATCAACCACACACTACAAACATCATATCAACCACACACTAAGGACATCACATCAGCCACACACTACAGACATCACATCAACCACACACTAAGGACATCACATCAGCCACACACTACGGACATCACATCAACCACACACTACAGACATCACATCAACCACACATTACGGACATCACATCAACCACACACTACGGACATCACATCAACCACACATTACAGACATCACATCAACCACACATTACAGACATCACATCAACCACACACTACGGACATCACATCAACCACACACTACGGACATCACATCAACCACACATTACAGACATCACATCAACCATACACTACGGACATCACATCAACCACACAATACAGACATCACATCAACCACACACTACGGACATCACATCAACCACACAATACAGACATCACATCAACCACACGCTACGGACATCACATCAACCACACAATACAGACATCACATCAACCACACGCTACGGACATCACCTCAACCACACATCATAGCAACCACACACTACGGACATCACATCAACCACACACTACGGACATCACATCAACCACACAATACAGACATCACATCAACCACACGCTACGGACATCACATCAACCACACAATACAGACATCACATCAACCACACGCTACGGACATCACCTCAACCACACATCATAGCAACCACACACTACGGACATCACATCAACCACACACTACGGACATCACAGCAACCACACATCAACCACACACTACGGACATCACATCAACCACACACTACGGACATCACATCAACCACACACTACAGACATCACATCAACCACACACTACGACATCACATCAACCACACACTACGAACATTACATCAACCACACACTACGGACATCACATCAACCACACACTACGGACATCACATCAACCACACACTACGGACATCACATCAACCACACATCAACCACACACTACCGACATCACATCAACCACACACTACGGACATCACATCAACCACACACTACAGACATCACATCAACCACACACTAGGACATCACATCAACCACACGCTACGGACATCACATCAAACACACACTATGGACATCACATCAACCACACACTACGGACATCACATCAACCACACACTATGGACATCACATCAACCACACATCAACCACACACTACCAACATCACATCAACCACACACTACGACATCACATCAACCACACGCTACGGACATCACATCAACCACATGCTACGGACATCACATCAACCACACACTACAGACATCACATCAACCACACACTACGGACATCACATCAACCACACATTACAGACATCACATCAACCACACACTACGGACATCACATCAACCACACACTACGGACATCACATCAACCACACACTACGGACATCACATCAACCACACACTACAGACATCACATCAACCACACACTACGGACATCACATCAACCACACATCATAGCAACCACACACTATGGACATCACATCAACCACACACTACGGACATCACATCAACCACACACTACAGACATCACATCAACCACACATCAACCACACACTACAAACATCACTCAACCACACACTATGGACATCACATCAACCACACACTACGGACATCACATCAACCACACATCACATCAACCACACACTATAGACATCGCATCAACCACACACTACAGACATCACATCAACCACACACTACGGACATCACATCAACCACACACTACGGACATCACATCAACCACACACTACGGACATCACATCAACCACACACTGCAGAGATCACCTCAACCACACATCATAGCAACCACACACTACGGACATCACATCAACCACACACTACGGACATCACATCAACCACACACTGCAGAGATCACCTCAACCACACATCATAGCAACCACACACTACGGACATCACATCAACCACACACTACGGACATCACATCGACCACACATCAACCACACACTACAAATATCACTCAACCACACACTATGGACATCACATCAACCAAACACTACGGACATCACATCAACCACACACTACGGACATCGCATCAACCACACATCACATCAACCACCCACTACAGACATCACATCAACCACACACTACAGACATCACATCAACCAACACTACGGACATCACATCAACCACACATCAACCACACACTATATAATATCACATGAATCAAACAAATGATCACCACGGTGATCATGAAAAAGGCCAACAATGATGAAGCCAGATAGAAGAGGGAGTCCACAAGTCTGAGGCCTTTCCCCAGACTTTAAAAAATCGTGAATATAGTGTTTGGTTTACGATTTATTTCACAGGAAATGACAAAAATACATCAACTAAATGTATGTAAGTTTAGTTTTTAGTTTAGTTTTCTAGAAGAATTAGTCAACAGTAGCACATTCTGTAGCCACTTTGGTTACAGAAATGATTTTTCATGAAGGCATCATTCTGTATTAGTATAGCACTCCAGTTGTGTTCCAACTCTCTACTGATGTGTTCCAACATTCTATTCAATAGCCGCTGTCTGCCTTCTCCCACAACATTTTAACTTGCTACAGTCTGCTCATGCTAAATCTGGGCGTGGCCTCAAACTTCTGCCTGTAGTGTATACATGAATAAATAATCACCATTGCAGCAAGTGACTACACTCTCACAGCAATGTGAATGAAACTGCACACGTGTAGAAGTGCAGTCAGAGCTGCACACATGTAGAAGTGCAGTGACCATGTGCACCCTGTGATTATCTCTGATGAGATGAAATATGAACAGTTTGGATCAAATCCTGACCTTTCTCACTGGCCATGCTAAAGTAAAGTGTTGGAGGAAAGAGAGGGAACAAACTGGGGACCAATGCTGATCTTTCCTCTTCTTCATCCTCCATCACCACCTGTATGGGCTCCTCAACACTGAGAGAGAGAGAGAGAGAGGTTAATTCAGTTAATTTCAATGGTATGACTATAATTAGCAATTCAGCATATCACAGCCACTGTCAGCTTTAGCTAAAGCTGTGTCACACAAATCAATGTGTGACGATAAAATAAAGGTTGAAAATAAGCATACAATGTTTGTATGCTTATTTATTGTTTGTTAGGGTTAACATTAGTCTCGTAGCACAAGAGAACTGACACGCTCAGTGAGTCAGGTGTCAACTGTGCCCTCAGGGATCAGCTGGGGGGCCATCGTACCAGTTCTTTGGGCCCAACCCTCTCTGCTACACAACAAACAATCGGCCAGGTCAGGCCATCTTGCCCCACATTGCTTTCACTGTGGTCAGGCCCAGTATCATGAGTCCACTAAGATGCAACCCCCTAATCAACACTTTATTCATTGGTGCCAGTGCTCAGCATCCTGGAGTCAGATTCAGGCTCCAATTCAGAACCAAGCCACCATGTTTATGGGGGATCATTCTTTCCATCCTGAGGGGCAAGATAGGATACCAGTCCCTTTCAGCACAGGTCTCAGCTCTTGTGGGGAAGGGAGCAGTAACGCCCCTACCCTTGGAAACCGCAGGCCAAGAGTTGTGATTCCATAAAAGGATGGAGGCTTCTATCCCAGCTTGAATCTACGGCGGTTCAATCGCTATTTAAAATGCCTGCGTTTCCGGATGCTTTGCCTACTGCACCTCCTCCAATCCAAAATGCAGGGAGATTGATGATTGTACCATCGCGATGCATATTTCCACATTCCTATTCACAGAGAGTACAGGAAGTATCTACGTTTTTATTTTCAAGGCTATGAATGTGCAGTTCTCCCCTTCGGGCTGTGGCACCATGTGAGCCAGAGACAGTAATAATCCACGTTAACGTTGTGATAATAATGTTGATGGTTTTTAGTGTTAAACTGTTTGTGTTAATGGTGACAATAATAACCACGTGTTAATGTGTCACGTGTGAAATAAAAAAGAACAGAGCAGCTGATCATATCACTTCAGATGATGTCTGAGATCATTTCATGCTCAAATGCATTGCTCCTGGATTCAATAGTGGGAGGGAGTAACACCTTCTGCACACTGAGTGAAAACAGAGGTCACACACTGTGACATGTTGAATAAAATCTGGTCAGACTCAATGATGTCAGGTTTGATGCAGCTCAGAGTGTGTAGTGAATCGTAGCAACATGCAGAAAAAAACTCCACAGACAGAAACGTATCATTGATTCGCCATTTGATTGATCTGTGAATGTGTCAGATTTTGATCCAAAAGAGTGTCAGTGCGTGTGTGTGTGTGTGTATGTTTGTGTGTCATCCTGCAATCTGACCACCAAAGATTTTATCATGATTGTTATTTTCTGTAGGAGCTTTCAGACAAAGGACAAAGACACAAGTGAGGGAGGTGAGGAGGTGATGAAGAGAAATGGAATGCAGCCACTTCTGAAAAGCCTGAGCTAAGTGACAAATGACAGACAAAGAAGACAGAATGTCCTTCAGATGTGTCCGTGTGTGTATGCGCGCGCGCGTCTGTGTGTGAAGTGAGTCTCACCTAGAATGGACAGACACGGACATGGTGGATGTAGAGCCACTGATGGAGAAAGAGTCCGAGCCGCCTGAAAAAAAAAAATCAGAATAGTTAAATGAGCTATTTAATCACAGAAAGCTAACAATTTATCAATTAAGAACTCAATCAATCAAAAATATAATATTCCTTTTTTTTTAATTGACATAGCTAGTAAGTGAACAGACAGTAATTCCAAGGTGACAAACAATAATTGCATATGATAAATACCAAATATATGTTATAGTGGAGAAAATAGTTAAATACTCGTGTAAGATTTGTTGTTACACTAATAAAGAAAGAAGAAAAATAAATCAATAAATTATAAAACACATACACACACAAAAAGGGAAAACGGGGGGGGGGGGNGGGAGAACAACATAAAATGAAGGAGGAAGACATACAGTGCAAAAAACAACAATGACATAACCATTATAAATAAAAACATTATGGGCACATCCTGTGATCTACTGTTGAAGGTGTGTGTGTGTGTGTGTAACAGAAGTAATAATGTGCCTTGAAAGGAAGGGGAAGTAACAGACCATGGGAATAACAACTAAAAATACAGGAGTAAAGGTTAAGAGGGGGAAGAAATTAAACAAGAGAGAAGTAAGTAAAGTTTACTTATATAGCACCTGTCACAGACATGAGGGTCACAGAGTACTGTACAATTTACAACAAAATACTACTTGAGCAAGTACAGTCTTTCTTTGTACAGTACAGTAACTGTATTTTGTATTTGATCCATTGCATTTCATTTCATGATATACTTTCTTTTGGGTAACTAACACTTTTATTGAGTTCAGAAACTATAAACTACTGAGTTCAGAAACTAGCTTCGTTGATATATTAGAAGATGTCTGCATGTTATTTATGGCTTCAGGGTAGCATGTTAAGATTGACATGTTCTTGTACGAAAATCATCTTATTCTGAAAATATGACTTTGTTCAAGGGGAAGTTTGTCTTATTCTGAAAAGACTGNTCATCTTATTCTGAAAATATGACTTTGTTCAAGGGGAAGTTTGTCTTATTCTGAAAAGACTGAATCCTGTCTGTGTAGCGTTAGTTTGCATTAGCTTGAATGCCTCACACGCAGCAGTGCAGTAAAGCTAAAGTGAGGCTGAAAGGCTGTGAAGTTCTTTTAGTAGTTTCTATGTTTTTGATGAATAAAGTCAAAACGACACACTGCTGAGAGACTGAGTTTGTCTGGCTTCAACAAGAGCCATCGCTAACTTTATAAAGCAGAACTTTACATCTAAAAGGCTGGTCTTTGTCATTAACCTGAGCATATAACACAGCGAGCCAAAACTAAAACCTTATTACTCCAAAGAGTAATAAGGAGTCAGCATAGAGTGATAACAACAGAACCATAAACAAATAAAAATAAATGTGGCAATCTACCAGTTATGATAGATCAATGAAAAATCAGACAGATCTGTCATGATCAGAATATTAATTCTGTTGTTTCANGATAGATCAATGAAAAATCAGACAGATCTGTCATGATCAGAATATTAATTCTGTTGTTTCACAGCAACTTGAGCACCGCTGCTATCGAGTATTTATGTGGAAATCAGAATAAATGATTCGCACATTTGAAGATAACAATGAGGTCACGCGAAATCAGTTTACCATTATTTTTATTTCAGTTTATCGTACATGGAGAGAAGCTATGTTGAAGTAAGTGCAGCTTAAACGGACTCTGTCAGAGCAGATCTATGCTAGAATTCGGAGTTTGATTCTGTGGAACCACTTGTGTGGAAGAATCACTGAGAAATCTGCTTCATTTCTCTGCTTCTCCATCTGAGTCACCAAACATCCCAAATATCTCCAGAATGTTTGTACCATGGGTCAGAGTTTGCTTACAGGTGTTCACATTCTCCCATCAAGTTTGTTCTTACAGAGCACAACCTTTGCGTGGGAAGTGGCGTACGCCGTTTTCAGGCCTCGTTTTGCGCATACGCAACAGTTATAAATGAGACACCAGGTCACCTTCCTGAATTTGTTCCCTTTGACTCCTCCATTTTTTTTTTAATTAATTGCTTATTTATTATTAATATTATTATTATTAATTTATTCTTTTTTTNTTTTTTTTTTTTTTTTTTTTTTTTTTTTACACACACCATTACACAGTAAACTTCACAACAAAAAGAACTTTCAGGACAAAAGGATGAAGAGAAGGTGATTCTGGCTCTCTGTGCATGGTGAACTTTGTCCTTTCTACTTCTGACCCCTCCCCCCTGCCCTGTGATTGGTTCAGATATCAAACGGCTGGCTGTAGCAGCAGTGATTGGCCAGCACTGAAAGTTTCAGCATGTTTAGCTAAACTTCAGCGTGTTTAGCTGAACACGCTGAAGTTTAGGTAAATGTCAGTGTGTTTAGCTAAACTTCATCCAGCAGCAGAGATTCTGGTATTTTCCAGCCTTTTCTCTGTTCATGTCTTTAGAAAACGTCTCTTAGCCAACGTGTAGAATTCATCAGAACCGCTCATCACTTTCTTTACATGAAGGAGCTGGTATGTTTTAAAGAGGGATGCGCTTCAAGGAGAATTAGTTTTAATGTTTCATTTTGTGCAAAATAATCAATCAATAATCGATTATAACGTGTCGGATTGATGCAGTTGAATCGCTTAAAAATCGATGCATCTTTACACCCCGAATGTGCTGTGTTCTCAGACGTCATCGGCCATTCCTGGTTATTTTAGCCGGACATCTTTGAAGCTGCAGGGCCTGAGTGTGGGTGCACACAACCCGCAAGTAGGACGACATTATCTTATTAATACGTTTCTTGTTGTTGTTGACGTGTTGTGACGGTAAATGTGTGTATGCCTTTAACTCACCATCATCACTACAGACGTTCTCCAGCTCATCTTCATCCACCTGCCCAACACACTCCTGACTGCACACACACACACACACATGCGTATGCCCACACGTACACATTAAAGACAGACAGACAGAAAAAGAGTGTGAACATGTGTGTAAGCTGATATGGTTTTATCACATGTAAATCACGTGACTGATGTGTCAGTGAGACGTGTTTGGTGAAGCCTGTGAAGCACTGAACCATTCTGGCAAAGTGGTTCCAGTAATGGTTCATGTCTTGATGCTTCATGTAGAGCCCTGCACGGCCCTGAGGCAATTTACAAACCGGGGTGGGTTCTGCTTTTTTTCTTCCCCTCCTCTCTCNCGGCCCTGAGGCAATTTACAAACCGGGGTGGGTTCTGCTTTTTTTCTTCCCCTCCTCTCTCCACTCACGTCATAACACGCCTCCTGATGCTGCCTCACATGTTGGTGCTCAGAAACTGCAGCCATCGCTGTTATCTGAACGCTGCAGCAGCAGCTGACACTACTTTTAGAGCCAAACTTCTGATTCTGACAAAAAAAAAAAAAANAGACCGCAGCCCTCGGGTCAGGCTGGAGCCGAGAATTTCATTAAGTCTAGGGCTTCGGGTCAAGCCGGACGAGTGTAGGACCGGGCCGGGTACGGGTGCAAGGCTCTAGCTTCATGTGAAACAGATAAAATGAAGACTTGTGACGTGAATACATCAAATAAAATAAACAGTAGTGTGATTTTCTTCTTTCCTTGGCAGAATACAGAAATGATCATTCAAAACATGAATGTGTATGAAACCACAACCTCTTATAAGTAGTGGATTCAATGTGTACAAAGTTCTTTGGTTAAATGTTTTTATAATAAGTGATCCATTGTGAACTGACTCAGCAGTTAAAATGTTGTAAATCGATGCAAAATGACCAGCTATATTCTTAACCAAAAATTTTAAACATTTACCATCATTTTCCATGGTTTTATATATACAAGACAAATCTCGCGGCAGGATATGAAGCACTTCCCACACCAGTAACATGGTACGGGAGCTCAACGAGGATTCAGGCTTCACTGATTACAACATTCATCTAAAATGAAACACGCCTAGATATGTGCCTTACGGAAAACTTCCTTGGCTACTCAACACGCTTTGAAGCCTCAGCATCTGATCTGTCACATCAGTAGTCCCATCAGGTAACTGTCAGCTGAATGTTCATGCTGAAGATGTTATAGACTCCAGCCTCGCTAGTGATGTTAGTATGACATCAGAGGATGGAAGAGAAGACTGATGGACAGAATCAACAAGATAACCAGTGCTCACCCAGACCTAGGCTCCTCTGAGGACAGGGCTGAGGAAGAGGAAGGACAGCTACGTGAAGATGACACAGAGTGGCTCAGGTGTAGGGCAGAGATCTGACTGGTCACACAGTCTAGCGAGGCTCCTGCAGGCCTGTAGTCCATATCTACGAAAGAAAACATAGGTCACTCTGTTCTTCCTGTTTCTGTGGCCCTCAGAAGACCCTGCTGATCATATGAACATGTTTGTATGCTGAAACAAACATGAGTGATTCAGTGTGAGCATGTCATTAACATTTTTACTGTATAATTTAATTCCCTCTATTCATCAGACAGACTCATGTCCAGGCTGCTCATATAAACTGTTCATATAGACTGTAAGTGCAGAAGAATTAGAAGTTAGGACAGGAAATGGTTCTTATACCACCGTCCAGCAGTTTAACGACAGCTCAGCCTGATGTCCACTATTGTGTCTGCGACAGACGAAGATGCCATTTAATCACTTCTGGTTTCCATAGCAACACTCACCCAACTTGCAGCACAATTCTATGTATTGGTGAATGTTGAGTATTCAGTGAACATAAGTAGGAAAAAATGTGGATTTGACAAAATAGCTCCAGGATGCTTTACTTTGGCGTGCAGTGTCATGTGTCAGTGACGTCATGTGACATTGTGCAAACCTCCTATAACTGTCAATGCTAGAACTGACAGTACGAGAACTGTCAGTGTGAGAACCGTAAATGTCCTACTCCTGTATGGGAACTGTCCCAGTTTAAGGAGGTGAAGGCAGCAAGTGGCAGACTTACTCACGCACGTTTCTTCCCTCGGTCAGCAGAATACCGTGGAAGAAAGATGCAGCCAAGTGACGTCAATACTAGAAAAAACACGCAAAAACAAACACTGTAAAATATGTTGTCTTACTCCACCTCGTCACAACACATTTTAAAGGACCATACCACCCATTTTGCATGTTTGAGTCTAATACATTCAATTTTCATACGTTACGTTACTGACAATCATTTCCCAAAGGATAAAACCGTATTTCATCTTTCCTGATATTTTGCTAAATCTCTTAACCTTTCAAAATCAAATATTCAAGTGATACACCCACCTTAAAAATCCATGTTTCTCCTGCTAATAGTTACACAGCCTTATGAAGTCACGGTCCTTTAAATTTTTCCATAAACACAGGTCTTCTTTTGGGACTATATTCCCCGGTGGAGGCATACATTCACTCCACGCTTTTTATTGAGCTTAAACACTAAAATTACATAACTTCTAAAAAAACCTGAATACACGTCTTGTTGGTGATGATGGATTACCTATCCCAAGAACGTTTACAGTATCAACAAGTTGATTTTAATAGCAGAATGAACTGAAACCAATGGAGGTCTGGAAGGTAGGAAAAACATTTTTAATTCACCATTCCAGTAGTATGCTTTGGGAAATGATTGTCAGTAACATGATGTGTTTGAAAATTGAATATATTAGGCTCAAACATGCAAAATGGATGGTATGGTCCTTTAAGCATGAAAAATGATGGGATATATGTAAATATATGATGCAGTTATGCTAAAAAAATGTTTGTTTGAAATAATTATTTAGCATCTATTTTCTTTCAAAACCTTTAAGGTATTTTAAAATATGGTTTAAAACACTAAGAATGTTGCCTGGTATAATTTGAAATCAATATTAGAAGATATAAAAAAATAGATAATATAACTTATCATAAAACATTTTACATTTTCACAAGTAAGAACACTTCATGAACACATCAAAAAAGTTTAAAGTATGTAATCAGAAATTAGCAGAACTTCTGTGACGGAGGAAACAAAAAGGCTGATGTGTTTCACAAAGTTCATGCCTGAGGTGGGAAAATGCACTTTTTATGAAGTATAATAAGTGAAACCTTTCCCCCCAAATCGTTTTTTTGAATGTAAAAATGTCCAAAATCTTAAAAGCCAAATGGCACATTTCTCACGGAGTGACTCGTATCTTTCTATTGAACATTAAACAGTTACCATTGGAATACTGAAACTGTTGTCGTTAGTCTGGCTGATACATCATCAGACAGTTTATTAAGTGAAATAAAACATGTAAACTGTAGTTCTGACCTCTGACCTTTGACACGAGGAGAAGTGCTGTTTGGTGTAATCAGTATAACAGCTCAAACCTTTAACTACCGAATGATTTAACGTCATTTAAACGGTACCGAGAGAACCGAACGCCACGCTGTTTACAGTTAGCTTAGCTTGACGACGACACACACACACACACACA
>VXCM01005424.1:0-30587 GCA_014773175.1 Lucifuga dentata
TGGCTCATCAACTTTATTCCTCTGTAGTTTCCACAGCTCTGCACGTCTCCCTTGTTCTTAAAAATTCTATTTCTGTATATTTTAGTTTATTGAGGACTTGATGTTCCAAAAAGTCCTGAAATTTCCACTTTTATACAATCAAACATGCAAACACAAACTGTGAAATTTACACTCCTGATCTCTGAATTCCTGTCGGATCTTCCAAGAGCTTTCCTCTAGCGCCACCTTCAGGTCAAAGGTGACATTTGTAGCCCAACCACAGCTTAAAAAAAAATCTGCTTTTATTTGTCTCATAAGCAGCAAATGCTTCTTTTTCTTCGCGCTGAGGGAACGTGTTGGTTGAAGTTGACGTGGAAACGATGTGATGGGGAAATAAAGACAGAACTGTTGATAGTTAAAGGAATACAAGAAAGAGAGATGGAGGAGAGGAAGTAATTAACTTAGTGTGGGGGTGGACGGATGAAAAGGAGGGCTGTGTGTGTGTGCGCTCGCTGTCATTCAATCCAGTCCTTTTCCCTGTAGTCTAATAAATGGCATGATCACCCACAGACTTGCAGACAAGAGTGTGTATGAGTGTGTATGTGTGTGTGTGTGTGTGTGTGTGTGTGTGTGTGAGCCGCAGACAGATGAGGAAGCAAACTGTACACAGCGGCCAAGACGTCAAGGAAGGCTTTTTAAGTCTAGCCAACAGCTCTCCCAATCACTGACGTGTGTGTGTGTGTGTGTGTGTGTGTGTGTGTGTGTGTGTGTGTGTGTGTGTGTGTGTGNTGTGTGAGATTCTGGGTGGTGCTAAAGCCCAGGCCCCGTGCCAAGCCCCCTCCTCTCCTGGCTTCTGTCCCCAGGCAGAGTGCACTAATGTGGGGCAGGACGCAGATCTGGCTGCTGTTTGGAAATAGAACTAGAACACATAGAAAAGAACTTCCATGAGTTTATTCTCAGTAACAATGAGACTGACCCATAATATACAACTAAAATATATTATATTATAATATTAATATATATTACTGACACATGGAGTGATATTTGTAAAGAAAAATCTCCTTTAGTTATGACACTTTGATGCTATGATGCTAATTGATTAGCTTAGCATCAATTAGACACATTAGCTGCATCGCTGTTTCTCTGTTTGTAAAAAAAGACTTCATTAAATATCTCAAATATGTCAGCATGCAGCTGATTGGAAGGATTTTGTAGTTGATTTTTTTTCCAACAAGGCATTGCAGGCAGGAAGTGGAGGGTTAAAAGCTTATCAGTCGAAACGTTTAGCGTGCTAGCAGGGTAACAGTGTGTAGCAGCAATAACATCAATGCTAACGCATCCTGTTAGCATCTAAAATTCTGAATGTTGTAATATCTGACATCAAAAGGACTGGGGCCGAGTCAGGGTTTGCAAGTCACAAGTCAGTCTCAAGTCTTCGCAAACAAGTCCCAAGACAGGTCCCAAAGGTAAGACAGACAAGTCGTAAGTCAATCCAAAGGTAAGACAGACAGGTCTTACCTTTGCAATTAAAACGGCCGGGCCTTCGAAATCATGCCTAAGCATTAGCAGGAAAAATACTGAATTTTTAAAGGAACGCTTCATTTTTGAAAGATTAGGGGATTTGACAAAATAACATGAGAACTTAAATATGGAAGGTGCTGCTGCTTTACAGGCAAAAACAGACGTTATTTATCGGTAGCAGCAAGCTACATTTAGCTTCTTAATTTTTCTTCTTCTCACAGAACTACTTCCTGCCAGCTGACTCTCATTTCTCCTTAAAAAGCACAAGCTTCCTTCGTCCAAATTGTTACATACACACACACACACACACACACATATAGAAAAAAAAAAAAACCTGCTTCTGCAAACTGCAATACTGCAATACAGCAGTCGCGCGTAAACACACACACACACACACCGCGTCACTGCTAAGGCCGAAGAGGAACAGATTTCGTCCTCTGGTGCTACACGTGTATCCACAGCAACCACAAGCACACACACACACACATCCAACCACAATGGATCTCGCCAAAACCGCAAAAGGGAACGATGAGGTTTCAGGAGAATGACACACACACTTCATGGGAAACACAAACGCACGGAGCTCCGTGTTTACTGACCTTCATTCCATTTCCCAGCATTCATATGAAATATGTGGAAACGTGAACATGCGGGAGTATGAAGTTTTAAACCCCCCCCCCCCNCCCCCCCCCCAAAAAAAAACCACAGAGCAGGACGCTTCGCGGGAAACTCGGGATGAAGCTCGGCGAAGAGAGGCTTCTACGATAAAGAACTGGTTTGGGTTCAGAAAATCGGGTTTAAATCTGATTCTGTCATTGCTGGCGGCAACAGAATACGACGCGATAACCTTGTTTATCATCTGAAGATTAAACAGCGTACCAAAGAGACAAATTTAGCATGGAGTGGTGACGTTTCAACGCAGATCGTTTGCGTTGATGTAAGAGGATGTTACCATGGCGACTATTTAGCGTGACGCTGCGTTGCCATGATATTTTAGAAATTCCGCCCATCATGTCTTCCAGCGGCGTGGATCCTAACAGACTTGCTCCATTTCCCTCGACCTTCCTCTCTTTCTCCTTCTGATTGGGTCTCATCAGGTCTAACGATCTTTGCATCTATTTTTATTTTAAATTTAATTGATTGATTAATTTTCTTAATTGGTCTGTTTCAGATCCGGTCCAAATTATGAACCCATGCAGACCTCGACCTGACACACTGGTGAATAAGCTTTGCCGTTGCCTCACCAACAGCGATCTGCGTGTGCGTGGGACTGGAGAAAGAGGCGGAGCTTAGCGCCGCAGACTGGCGTGCGTTGGCGGAGGGCTGATGATGGTGGTGGTGGTGGTGATGATGATGAGGGGGCGTCGCCCTCATGGANGGCGGAGGGCTGATGATGGTGGTGGTGGTGGTGATGATGATGAGGGGGCGTCGCCCTCATGGAGCTTCGTCTCAGCTGCTCCAGCTCCGTTAGCCTCTCGGAGAACGCCAGAGAGCCGGGTTTGACCTCGTCCAGCTTCTGGCGGTGACCTGAGACGCAGAAAAGACAACGAGACGAGTCCGTCAAGACACGAGCTGCATTTCGTTCTGCATCCTTAGCCTTTTTCTTTTTCCTTTCATGTCATTTCTTTTTCTCCCTCTCTCTCTTTTCTCTCTCTCACTAACATCTTACCTTATTATCTAAGGTAGCTGGTACTTATATGATGTAATTATTGATTATTGCCTTTTAATTACTGTCTGTTCATGATTTATGGTGTTAATAAAGAAAAAAAAAGACATGAGCTGTTGGTCTGTGCTTGTAATCTGATTACAATAATAGTTATAGCCTAAAATGTCCCTACATCCCAACACCGTGTCTGATGTTGCATTCGGGAAGCTGATGGTGTGTGTGTGTGTGTGTGTGTGTGTGTGGGGTGGTCTGTCACGTTGTCTGTAGCGTTGGCCGCACATCAAAGCAGTGAAACTGAGCTCCAGTTACAGCCACTTCCTCCCAATGGGGGAAGTGTGCATATGTATGTACTTATACTGTCTGTGTGTGTGTGTGTGTGTGTGTGTGTGTGTGTGTGGGCGGGTCAGAGACGAGTGATGGTTCTTCACAGCTGAGAAGAGCTGGCGGGATGCTTCTGTCTTTCTGTCACCTTGCTGCTCTTCACTTTTCTTTGCGTGAAATATTAGAAAATGTCTATTTTCTTCTCGTTTCCTTTTGTGTGACAAAGTTTATATCATTAGCAGGAATTAAGCTAATATCAGCATAAAACCATGAAGTACATGCCCAATAATACAACCCATGCTATGACACACACTATAATATACGACACATGCTGTGTTTCCGACAACCATTTCCCCAAACATAAAACCGTAAAAGTTTAGTTTTCCTGTTATTTTTTCAAATCTCCTAATCTTTCTAAATCAAATGTTCAGGTGACACACACACACACCTTAAAATTCACCGTTTCACCTGCTAACACATATGCCTAAATGTAGATGGCACAACCATTTTTAATTTCTCTTAAAAGCCGTCTTCTCCTGGGACTATATTCCTTGGCGGAGGCATACATCGTCTTCCGAGCAGCTTGGTTAAACTGAGCAACTTTGACAAAAAATGCTAACGGTGTGCTTCACTGTGATGGACTTTCCATCTCAAGCACATTTCACGTCTCTATGAGTTGACTGGAATTAATAGCTGCCTGGAAGGTAGGAAAAACAGTAAGAAAATGCAACTAGTAGCATGTTTTGGCAAAATAGTTGTCAGTAGTGTAACATTTAGCTTAAATATGCAAAATCACCAGTATGGTCCTTTAACACTGTGCCAGGATTTTTACCACTACATTAATTGAAGTTTGGAGTTTATATTTAGTTTTTTTTTATCTGTATAATTTTTTAGAGTATTTTAGAAAAGGAAAATATGACGGGACCCAAAATCGAACCCTGTGGAACCCCAAATGTAATATCTGCTGAGGACGGAGAAGAGTTTAATATGTACATGTGTATGTGTGTGTGTGAACTGTGTGTGTGCGTGTGTGTGTGTGTGTGTGTGTGTATGTGTGTGTGTGTGTGTGTGTGTGTGTGTGTGTGTGACTCACGTCGCGGCTCTCTCGGACCGTCCACGGTGATTTTAATGGCTCTCTGGTACGTGGCCACTTGAGGAGGGTTGGTGAACACTGTGATGGTCAGAGTGAAACTCTTCCCTAGGGAAGGAAAGGAGTGAAGGAAACGAGGAAGGAAAGAGAAGAGGAGGACAGAAGGAGAGAGGGAAGAAAGAGAAAAAAAGAAAAAATTATTATAAAGTCTAAAAAGTCTATCAAGATCATTTTCAAGACGTTTTGTCCATCCTTCTCTCCTACCTCACTCCTTTTCTCTACTTCATCTGCTTGATACAGTAAGTTGTGAACGCCGAAGGAAAGCGAGAGAAAGTGTGTGTGCACGTGTGTGTGTGTGTGCATGTGTGTGTGTGTGTGAGTGCACAGTTGGTCAGCACAGCCGCCGTGTGACTAATCCATCCAGTAGTCTGGTGATGAAGGGCAAAGGCCGACAGTCTGTCTGCCCTCTGCATGTGTGTGTGTTTTGTGTGTGAGTGTGTGTGTGTGTTTTGTGTGCTGATGTTGTCCTTAAAATTTTGAGTCTCATGGAAACCGTCATATTTTGCTAATGAATAAAATCTATATTTACTCCTCTTATTTTAAGGTTATTTCCTGTAGGAGTATCCGTGTGTGTGTGTGTGTGTGTGTGTGTGTGTGTGTGTGATGCCAGCCTGAGCTTTTGGAAGCAGCGCTCACTCAACACTCGACACTGTGCCCGCACACATGCAGACCACCACTGTTGCTGTGGGTGCCAGGCCTGGAGTACAGTTACCACACACACACACACACACACACACACACACACACACACACACGGCTAATACCAGATGTTACTCTCACTTCTCTCTCTGAATGTTTCTTTATAACATGATGACTGAGAACATGAGAACTTATGAGTTATTTAATAACTGCTGATATACATGTATTCTATATTTATATATGTATATGTATATGTATATACATATATATACTGCATATAGAGAGACATCAAAAGACAAAGAAATAAAAGAGAAGACAGACAGAGAGAGAGGGAGAGAGCTGAAGTCATTTGTTGTGTCTGTCATTCAGATTACTGCATCTCTCACACACACATACACACACACACACACACACACGCTGAACACATACTGAATCACTAAGTGTGTGTTTTCCGGGATTCTCTGTCTAATCACCCCTATGTCTCTCTCTCTCTCTGTAGATCAGAGCCGATTTCACACATTAAGTGAAGTGTATGTGTGTGTGTGCGTTTGTGTGTGTCATGTTAAGGCTTGTTCTGTGTTGGGGTCCATCAGATTTGCCTATCTACAACAAAACAGTGTGTGTGTGTTCCTGGAATAAAAATGTGTGTGTGTGTGTGTGTGTTGTTAAAGAGAAAATGGCAGCCCTGTTTAAAAGAGGAAGTAGAAGCAGGAAAAGACTGAAATCATTGTGTGACCCTTTAAATGAATCCGTCCATCCAAAGTCGTCGCCATGACAACAGCTTGAGTGAATTTAATGTTATTTTGAAAGATATTAAAACATTAAAAAAAAAAATCAGCAGATCAGTTGATGCTGATTTCCTATGTGATTCTAGAAAATAAAAGAGTAAAAAAACATCATGGGGAAAAATCTAGAAAAAAATCAGAAATAATAAAACAATCAAAAAAAATACTGTCTGACCTACAAAATTTGACAAAATAAAAGAAAAACTCTGATTATCATATGATCTTTTTTAAATTTGGTCCTTCACAATTTCTGTTTAATCATTTTTATTCTTATATTTTATTCTTATTATTCATAATTAATCTACAAGGTACCTTAAAGGACCATCCAGTGATTTTGCATGCTTGAGCCCAATATACACAATCCACATATATGTTATGTTACTAGAATTATTTTTCAAAACATTCTACTGGAGCAGTAAATTTTAGAATTGTTTTTCCTACCTTCCAGACTACCATTGGCTCAATTCATTCCAGTACACTATAAAAAATCAACTTATAGAGAGTTTGAGATAAATAAATAAACTGATAAAATACAGTTTAATGTTCTGGAAAATGATGATCAGTCGTGTGTCGTTAAAAAAAAAAAACACCAGTATGGTCCTTTAATCTTCCAAGCTATCAACCCCTTTCCAACAGCAACATAACTTTCGTATTTAACATCATTACGTCTTTTTTTTTTTTCCCTGCTAAAACATTTTCCTCTGTAATAGTTTTATAAGTGAATAATGACATCATCGTCTACGGAGCGAGCGGAGGAATTTTACTGTGTGAAGAGGCTCGCTCACTAATGATGACTGCATCAGCGTGTGTGTGTGTGTGTGTGTGTGTGTGTGTTGCAACTCAGTGCTTGGGCAAAGTGGGGAACTTTACGAATGATTACAAAGTCTGAACACACACACACACACAGAAACCGCTACTCAAACCGCTAAACCGCTCATTGCTATGAGTTGAGGCGCGGCTGTAATGGCGGTTGAAGATGAGTGGGAAGTTAAATCTCCACATGTGGGTTGTGGTGGGATGTTTTCCGCGTGTGGAAAAACAGCATCGAGGTCACATTTACACTGTGGATTCAGATTTTTTTTTTTTTTTTTTNTTTTTTTTTTTTTTTTTTTCCTCTGCTGCTGCGTTTATGCGACCGTGTAAACCAGCCTGACTGGGATGTTTTGCTCACATGTGGCATGTATCAGAAATGCATTAAAGGACCATACCACCCATTTTACATGTTTGAGCCTAATATATTCAATTTTTATTCATGTTACGTTACTGCCACTCATTTCCCAAAGGATAAAACCGTATTTCAGCTTTCCTGATATTTTGCAAAATCTCTTAATCTTTCAAAATCAAATATTCAAGTGATACACCCACCTTAAAAATCCATGTTTCTCCTGCTAATAGTTACACAGCCTTATGAAGTCACGGTCCTTTAAATTTTTCCATAAACGCAGGTCTTCTTTTGGGACTATATTCCCCGGTGGAGGCATACATTCACTCCACGCTTTTTATTGAGCTTAAACACTAAAATTACATAACTTCTAAAAAAACCTGAATACACGTCTTGTTGGTGATGATGGATTACCTATCCCAAGAACGTTTACAGTATCAACAAGTTGATTTTAATAGCAGAATGAACTGAAACCAATGGAGGTCTGGAAGGTAGGAAAAACATTTTTAATTCAGTGTTCCAGTAGTATGAAAATTGAATATATTAGCCTGAAAAATCTGTGTATTATTCTTCCTTTTCATATTCATTTCCAAATTCAACATAAAAAACAACAAATAACTTCTTTTTCATCTTTTTCGTACTTTCAATTTTATGCTCAAGTTAAAAATAGAAAATGAGAAAACGGGGCCACGGGCTGAACTTGATTTTTGATATTTAAACTTACCGAATTGGTATGACCCAGAAGTTAGTGAATTTTTTTTAGCTTAATTTCATGGTTTGCTAGCATGAATGATCACGGAGAATTTCACCTTGTTCAGAGGAAATAAAATTTGTAATTCTCAAGGAGGATGACATAACAATAGAAAATATCAGCAGAATCTTTCAAGTATTGTAGTTTTTTCATCTAATCTGTTCAATTAATTCTGCAATGATTCTGCTGTCATATTTTCTGCGTTTTTGGCTTCGGTTGGTGAAAATACTGTAATTCTTCCTCGTAAAAGCTGAATTTCAGCTTTAGAATAAATTCATGAGTCCAAAATACAAGCGAAGATGGCGCGTTTGACGAGATGCGGCGTCGCTTCCCACGCACCTTTATTCTCCAGTCCCTCCAGGATTCCACGATTCTGCGATTGCGTAATCCAACGCAAAATCAACCAATTAGTGAGAGCTCGCAATTTTGACCAATCCTTGCACTTTTAGAGCATAAAAGGATCCAATCAAAAGCGGGTTCGTAATTTTGACCAATCACTGCACTGTTACCAGGGAAAATGGCCCAATCCAGCCACATGTCTGGCCTGCCAGCGTGTCACGTGTGAAGATGATGCTGATGATGCTGACATCATCTCATTACCAACAAAAATAACTGCTAAAGACCTGAGAAACTATTTCTAAATGTTTTGCATGAAAGTAGGAAATAGTTNATAACTGCTAAAGACCTGAGAAACTATTTCTAAATGTTTTGCATGAAAGTAGGAAATAGTTTTCACGCTGTGTAACGTTGTGCTGGAACACCAGAGAAAGTCGACAGAATCGCAAAGCATAGAGAATGTTAGCACAGTTAGCATAGCAGCGGCAGATCATGTGACTGAAGCTGCAGCAGGAAGACTGCGGCACGCGCTAAAGAATCATGGTGAGTGGCGTTTTACTCAGACTCTTACCGGTGTTTCCCGTTATGTCCACCAGTCTCATCGTGAACCCAAAATACTTTTATTTCAGTATCCCTCAGTAAGAATATGTCTGCTAGCTGTGATGCTAATTTTCGCTATGTTCAACTCCATTGACTTTTGCTAAAATTGTTAGCGATCTAAAAGTCTGCTAGCCATGATACTAATTTTCGCTATGTTCAGCTCCATTAACTTATGCTAAAAATGTTAGCGATCTAAANAGCCATGATACTAATTTTCGCTATGTTCAGCTCCATTAACTTATGCTAAAAATGTTAGCGATCTAAAAGTCCGCTAGCCATGATACTAATTTTCGCTATGTTCAGCTCCATTAACTTATGCTAAAAATGTTAGCGATCTAAAAGTCCGCTAGCCATGATACTAATTTTCGCTATGTTCAGCTCCATTAACTTATGCTAAAAATGTTAGCGATCTAAACATCCACTACCCATTATGCTAATTTTCACTATGTTCAGCTGCATTAACTTATGCTAAAAACGTTAGTGATCTAAAAGTCCGCTAGCCATGATGCTAATTTTTGCTATGTTCAGTTCCATTAACTTATGCTAAAAATGTTAGTGATCTAAAAGTCCACTAGCCATGATGCTAATTTTCGCTATGTTCAACTCCATTAACTTATGCTAAAAACGTTAGCGGTCTAAAAGTCTGCTAGCCCTGATGTTAATTTTCACTATGTTCAACTCCATTAACTTATGCTAAAAACATTAGCGATCTAAAAGTCTGCAAGCTGCAACACTAATTAGCACCACGTAAAATCCCATTTGATTACGCTAAAGTAAGAAAAAGAAAACGAGCTGTTTGTTCAGGAAAATAAACTAAATTGAGCACTTTAAATATTTCTAATTGACTTTAATTCACAGAAGAATTTTTACTGCTTTATAAGAAATTAACATGAAAAAAAAACACCCATCGCAAAATATAAAGCAGAATTTCACAAAAACTGCTGCAAAAAAAAAAAAAAAAAAAAAAAAAAAAAAGTTTTTGGCCACAGAAATCACAAAAAAAAAGTTGCGAAATCCTGGAGGGACTGGTTATAACATCAAAGCCGTTCTTAGCAATGAATGCTAAAATAATAAACCAATGTAGAATTACAGCTGGGATTTACTGGTCAATGTTGAAACAGCCTCGGAGAGATGGAGAGACGGAGAGATGGAGAGACGGAGAGGTGGAGAGAAACAAAGCCCTTTGTGCTCTGTGCCGTCAATTTGCATAAAACCAAATTTCTGCTCTTCAACTTTCTCTACTTTTATTATTAATATTTCTCAACAGTGGCACTATTCATCCTGACAAATACTGTTATTCTGCTGGATTTTTATAACCATTTTTACAGCTTCCAGCCATTTTTATTTGTTTGAACACACATATATACGTGTGTGTGTGTGTGTGTGTGTGTGAAAGGACCATAGTGGTGATTTTAAAACTTTTAAAATGGTTGTCAGCAATGTAACGGTGTGCATAGGTGTATTTATTGGGCTCAAACATGCAAAATCACCGGGATGGTCCTTTAACACGTGGCAGGGCTTCTGCACACACACACAGGTCCAGTGTTTTAAATAGATAAGTCAGGACATTCGCCTGTGACTGACTTAGAGTAACTGTAACCGTTAGAATGAGAGAGAGCGAGAGAGAGAGAGAGAGAGAGAGAGAGAGAGAGAGAGAGAGAGAGAAAGAGAGAGAGAGAGAGAGAGAGAAGGATATGACAAGGAAGTTGTGTGAAAACAGTTTTTATTCATATGTACTTCCTCTAATTTATGTGAGCTGCTGCTGAGCTTCAACTGATGTGTGTGTGTGTGTGTGTGTGTGTGTTACCTCTCCCACTGCGGCCAACGAAGCGCAGGTCATTGAACCGGGCCACCTGGTTCTTAATGGCGGCCGTGGCATTGCGAAGCTCCGCCGAGTAGTTCTCGTCGTTTCCCGCCATCACCGTTACCAAGGTGCCATCAGGGATGTCGCCCAGGGCAACCACCTAGCAACGAGAGAGAGAGAGAGAGAGAGAGAGAGAGAGAGAGAGAGAGAGAGAGAGAGAGAGAGACAGAGAGAGAGAGAGAGGAGGAAACAGACATTTTTTCTGATATGTAAAAGTTTCAGGTGTCGCCAAGACTGAAATACATTTAAAGGACCATACTGGTGGTTTTGCACAGCAGCGTTTTTTTGAATTGGATAAAATTTCTTCCTTCAGATGGAGGAGAAAACAGCTTTAGATCTTTAAAATGTTCTCATAATTTTGCATGTTTGAGGTGATGAAAGCAAAATATGATCTTGTCCTCCACTGAACGTGAAAATACAAATATTCTCCAAAAACAGAACACACAGGTGAGGCGTGCGCGTCGTCCACAGCGGCGACACACACGCACGGGTTGATTTTCATATCAACGCCAATCGCGTCAAACCATCAATGGAAATGAGCGCAGCAGACACACGACAGACACACTTCCTGCTTCAATTCTGCAAAGAAATACATGTCAAAATCTAAATGTTGATGTTCCAGAATCCACCAATCAGCAGCGACCAGCAGCCCTCAGTGCTCTGTGATTGGCTGGATCCCTCCTTACATTTACAAGAACTCTCTTGGTTCATCAATAGGCAGTTTACACTCAACACTCAACACTCACACACACACACACACACACACACACACACACACACTAGGCAAGAATGAGCCAAGCAGCAATGGTGCATGAAACCAAACCAGCAGAATAAACAACTCAAATTAAACTGTGAAGCTTTCTGTGTGTGTGTGTGTGTGCGTGCGCACTCTTTAAACAAATGGCTGTGAGCATTATACATACCTGTGTGTACTCATGAATTGTCACACATGTAACAGCGTTAGTGGAAGTGTAACTTAAAGTGTGTGTGTGTGTGTGTGTGTGTGTGTGTATGTGTGTGTATCATAACAATCATCCATTATCAGTAAAAGGCAGTGACATCCGCTCATGACACTCCATAATGATGCATAATGCACAAAACTCATGCGCACACACACGCACGCACACACACACACACACACACACGCATGTGAGCACGCTAATGCATAAAACTCAATAAATCAATCAGCTGTGTGTTCTGCGGCTAAAAGCTGCTTTTCCACAAATGCATTTTGTCTCAAAGTGCAGGAAATCTGTCCACATCCACACGGATCAAACATCACGTCCACAACTACTCCTTTACATCACGCAACAATATAAAGCAAGTGCTGATTTTACATGTTCAAACCCAATAAATACGACCTGCATACATGTTACGTTACTTTTCTAAAGTATACAACTGGAGCTGTAAATTTTAGAAATGCTTTTCCTACCTTCCAGACTGTCAGAGGTCATTGCAGTACGATATTAAAATCAACTTGTAGAGACAAAACGTGCTTGAGATAAATAATCCATCATAACTTTACGTAACTGATCCAACATGGCGCTGCAAGGAAAACAATGTATGCCTCCGCCAGGGAATATAGTCTCAGGAGAAGATGGCCTTTACAGAGGAATTAAAAGGTCCGTTCTACATTCAGAAGTACGTGTTAGAAGGCGAAATGTTGAATTTTAAAGATCAGGGAATCTGGCAAAAGTTACAAGAAAACTAAAATACGGTTTGGCAGTAACATCATGTGCATGTCGGTTGCAGTTATTAGGCTCAAGCATGTAAAAATCACCAGTATGGTCCTTTAAGGTAGTGGGATGGTTGAGAGCTTCGTTACGAGCTAAAAAAATGTCGTGTTTTATAAACGTCTGCACGATGACCTGCAGCACTTTCGTTATCGATGGAACGCTGAATGTAACAGGAAGTGCACCTTGAAAGCGATGGGCAGGGTCTTGTTGCACCGCCAGTGCATGGGCAGCACGGAGCACAGGAAGTTGGGACTGTCGGTCCTCACCAGCTCACCTGGATGATCCGAGATCACCTGCAGGGAAAAGGAAAACCGTTACCGTCACCTTCCCAACTCCAAGCTGAACTCTCAGCGTGAAAACCCGGACACGTGGCGTTTACTGACCTCCACCATGCCGCGGTCGGCCATCCGCAGTTTCCCCACCAGGGCGGCGCCACCTCCAGCCTCCTGGGCGCCCAGAGGCAGGGCCTCAGCCATCTTCCCCCCGGAGGCGAGGGTGGTGGAGGGGGGGGTGTAGCGCCGGCCGGGGGCGGGGTCTGGAAAAGAACGGGAGAGAGAACAAAGAGGTAAATATCAAACTGGAGACTGAAAATAAATTAATAAAGATAATAAATTAAAGGTAATTTTCTGATAGATTTATGTTTTCTTTTTATCTTTTTTCCTTTTTTCTTCTTTTTTTTTTTCCATCTGTCTGCATATACAGCCATGACATTTACCATTACTGGCATAAACCGTTTTGAACATATATGCAGTTTGATCTTGCATCAGACAGATGACATAATGTGCGTGATCAATTTCAAACCGCTGGAGAAATTGATAAATTTTTATTTATTATATCTTACACATCCATCTGAGAAATGAGTGAACTAAAACAGATGAACTCTGTTTGACTTAAGTTTAATATAATAATTTATTTGATTGATATTACAGATGTGATTCTACTTGTGTTTCATTATATTTCATATGAATTCTTCTTAATATCTAAACATTCTAGCTGAGCAAGATGATTCAAAATGATATAAAAAAAAAAATCGATGTAAAAACGAAAAGATGATGTAAAAGAAAAACAAGCTCAGATCATTATTTTTGTTTTTTAATAAAACTGGAAATTTAAGTGTTGATTTTGAATATTTAAGAAGGTATTGATTAGAATAAATTAAAAATATAAAAAGTAAAAATATGTGTTTGTAAGTTTACGTGAACATTTTTCTGTTTTTTTTTCTGAGTGGAAACATTTTCTCAGCTTATTTCATGAAACGCACAAGTTCATGTGAGGACATCAAATCAGAATATTAAAAAAAAAAAAAAAAANAAAAAAAAAAAAAAAACAACTCATAAAAAGACCCTGACATGACAGTATCCACACAGAACACACCCACACACACTTCCAGCATGCGATGACACACACCGTGCTCAGGCTGGGGTGCATACCAGAGCGTGTTGTCATGAAAACACTTATGAGCTGCTTTAAAGTCATAATCGCTAACAGGAAATGAGAGGAAAGGTTGCGGCTGCGCGCGCAGAAAAACCTCCGTGATTGCCCTTTAAAAGCTATGAGTCTATGCTAATGAAAGGAGGGTGAGATGGTGAGTAAGCAGGAGTGTGAGTGGGTCTGCTGGTTTATCAGTCAGCCAACCCACAATGGAAGCCACATGTCGGCAGTTTGGAGTTTCGCTTACAGTTTGAACCCTCCCACTGCTACAGTGCTGCACGCCGCTCCCCCCCCCCCCCNCCCCCCCCCCATGAAAAACTTTCATTTTGATTTCTGCTTTCCGTACCTCAACTGTCACGGCTTAAAGCACAGCACAAACACACTTTAAAGGACTACACCAGTGAGTTTTGCATGTTTACGCTCAATAATACGACCCGCATACGTTACCTTACTGCCAACCAGTTTCCAAAACATAAAACCGCATTTTAGTTTTCCTGTTATTTTTTTCAAATCTGATAATCTTTCAAAATCAACTGTTCAGGTGATACACACCTTAAAATTTTATGTTTCACCTGCTAACATGTGTCTGAATATAGGGACGGTTGTTTTTAATTGCTCCGTAAAAGCCGTCTTCTGCTGGGACTATATTCCCTGGCGGAGACATACGTTTTCTTCTGTGTAGCTCCATTTTGCATTGGTTAAATAAAGTTAGTTCGTAAAAAGTGGCTGTCAGTAACGTAACACGTATGTGGGTTTATATATTGGGCTCAAACAAGCAAACCACAGGTATGGTCCTTTAAGCTGCGACTGCTGATTTGAACACGGTTGCTGTTGTTGCCTGCGATAACTTGCCATGGTTTTAGGTGTGATGTTATAGAAAATAGCACAATAGAGCCATTATTTTAAATTTAATTATTTGCAGAACAGGTCGTAATGAATCTCCAAAATTTCCAAACTACATCTCCAACTTTTCGCAAACTCTGAAAAACAACTTCATTTACAACCAAACACATGATAACTTTACCTTTATCTAAAAAAAACCCTTCCTAAACCAGGAGAGGAGCACGAAATCCTAAAAAAAAAAGCCCTGTAGTCCCAGATCACAGTGTGTGACACGACCCAAGACAGCCAATCAGGACCGACGACCCACGTCTGTAAACCAATCAGATGACAGAGATTTTCAGCTTCTTCATGCATCAGAAGCATCAGATTTGTCTGCAGATCTGTACGCAGCGGCTATCTGAGCCGAGGCGAGATGCTTCTGACGCGCCCAGCTTGGAAAAGGATTTAAAGGACCATAACAGTGGTTTTACATGTTTGTTTGAGCCCAATATATATATAACCCGCATACACCTTATGTTACTGCCAACCATTTCCCAAGATTAAAAACGACCGTCTTCTACACATGTAACAGTTCAACCATTAAATTTTAAGCTGCTTGTATCAGCTGATTTTGAGCTATTAGGAGATTTGGTAAAATAAATTTAAAAAAAACAAAACAGGGATTTATGTTTTGTAAAGTGGTTGTCAGCAATGTAACACGTAAACATGTAGTATTTTGCTGGGGTTAAATGTCCAAAACCACTGGTACGGTCCTTTAAGACCCAGTTTGACATAATGCAGCAGCAGATATCGTTGGAGGAGAAATTCACGCCATTCCGATTTATTTTAACGTAGCAGCAAAAATAAATGTTGGTGAAGTTTAATTAAAACAAATATTCATTTGTTGCATATCAGGACGCCAGATATGTTCAAGCTTTGTTGAACATCTGTCATTACGCATCATGAGGCTTCATAGCTTCATTATAATCACATGAATTTATGAGTTATTATTATTTTGATCAGTGTGATTAGAACGTCCAATTGTACAAATAGCAAATTGCATGTATAAACTATACAGTACAATTTATTTTTCTGATGTTCCAATTAGAGTAGAAATATTTATTCATGTTACAATAGACTGCATTAAAAGTACTTTATTTAAAAATAAGTGTATAAACACATTTTATAATTTCAAGTATCAGCACTGAATCTGTGTGTGTGTGTGAGAGAGAGAGTGCGTGGCACTTTAAAAGAGAAGACAATTTTAAAACACACACACAGAGCACGCACGCACGCTATCACAACTATGAAATCTGTACTGAAAAGTGGGGGAAAAGATTTTCCGGTGAACGAGAGGAGAATTACGGAAATGAATCTTTCTCAGAAATAAAAATAAACACTTTGCTGCATAATTTTTATTTGGATTTTAATTAGTGATTTAATTTGTGAATGAGGTTATTTTACTGCTGAAGATAAGTTCACCTGACATCATTTAGACATAAACGACCAGTAAAAATAAATATAAATCATATTCTGTGATTATTTTTTGTCATTTGCACTCATGAATGTGAGATTTTAGGGGAAAAAAAAAATAAAATCGTAAAGCCTCAGCAGTGCGTAAAAATGTAAACTAAAAAAAAAAAAAAANAAAAAAAAAAAAAAAAAAAAAAAAAAAAAAAAAACTTGTACCGTATTTCGCGTCCCACAGAAACACCATTTGTGCGCCGCGATGCGTTCACTGTCACACAGCTTCCTCGTGTTGCCTTTAAAGCCCAAATCGCTTCTTTACAGACTTATGGATGAATTCTCAATTCTCACGTTGCGAAAGCTCGTTGTAAATTTCTCGTTTGTCCGTTAAAAAAAAAAAAAAAAAANAAAAAAAAAAAAAAAAAACCGCTGACACGCAGCGCGTTATGGCGACAAAAACGGATCTCCGGAGGCAGCTTCCCTCCACTTAAACAGAGTCCGTGTTGCTCTCCATGCAGAATGAAAGTGAAAAATGATGAAGAAAAATCGCTTTCGGAAGTCTTCAGTGATCTTTTTGTCTTGTTGGAGCTGGAATCACGCTTCCACACATGGTTTGACGTCAAACGAGGAAGAAAATAGAAAAAATGCGCATTTTATCCTGAGTTTCCCTGATAATAACCTAAATAGGCTACTCCGTCACTTATTAATATTCCATAAAAAGCGAGGAACACGCTCTCTCTCTTCTCTCTCTCTCTCTCTCTTTTCCTCCAGATGAATGGGCACCGCGTCTGACAGCGCGAGCCTTTTACCGGCAGCGCTGTGCATTTGCATGACTTTCGCACACACGCCGCTCTCAGCCAATCAGGAGAGGCGCCGCTTGCTGCGGAGGCGGGAGGCTAACCAATCAGCGTTAGGTCCGTCCGTGAGGAGGAGGGGCTTAGGGGGGAGAGAGAGAGGAGAGCCGCACTTCCTCCTGCATTGATGAGGAACTCATTGCATCTTCCTCAATTCATATTTCATGTAAAAAAAAACAGTCATATAATATTACATTTATGATTCAAACCATACTATATTTAAGGTATATGTATAAAACTTGAATGTAAGGAGAGTAAAGAGACAATATTCTTGCCGATTTCTCCATAAAATGCATGTATTGATTAAGTAATTGATTGATATGATATCCAGTCCTGTGTAGTTCTCCTTTGTACTGATCTGACCTGACACAGAGGGATTGTGGATTCTGGATTGTCTTGCGGTTTTTGGAGGAAGGAGGAGACAAATGGAGGAAAAAGGAGAATTTAAAAATATATATGTGGGCGTGTCATCTACATTTCTACAAAATGTCGTAAGATTCAAAGGGAATAAAATGTCAGAAATTAAGAGGAAAAGCTTTAAAAATCTCATCAGCAAAAACGACTTTCTCTCTTTCTTTTGATCAATTATTTTGATTAATTGATACCTCAATTGCCGTAAAGCGTTTTCATCAGCCGCTTACCGCAAACCAATGTTAATACCACACACAGCCAATAGGGGGCAGTATGTGATCTAATTCATGAAACTATAGCATGTAATGGAGAAAAGATGAGGCCAATTTTTATGAAAAATGTGAACATTCAGAATGCAACTTAAAAAGTTTTTCTTTTATTTACAGCCATTTTTTAATGGCTATATGAATCATCAAAACCTAATAACGTATTTTAAAATTTCTTTTTGGTTCCCTGTTAAAGTTGGTGATGTTCACAACATTAATATCTCATTTATTATCAGTTTTATCTAATTAAATTAAAGAAAAAACATCATTGAAAAGTAACATTCATGCTCATCATGATTCAAACAATCATACAATTTTTCATAGAAGCTATTTCATTTAGATTTGAGGATTTTGATACTGCAATATAAGCAAATATTGTTATAACATGATTCTATAGACAGAAGATGAAAAATAATATTGAATTATCTCTAAAATCCAGTTTGGTGATGAAAATCTGCATAAACATGGAGAAATTTGTTCCAAAAGCTCAAATTTTCCTGCAGCTACATGTCAAATTAAAAATTATATGATAATTATTCTCAATGGATCACATATTGTATGTGCTTTTGCTGATGTGAAGGAAGTATTACATCATCCAATTTTTAAAGGGAGTTTGTGAGGAAACAGAAGCTGAAGTGCAAAAAGTAATTTTATTTATTTTCAAATGTTCTTTCTGTCATTCAATTATTTATCAATATACAATCGCATTGTATATTTTTTTATTTATTTTTATTTTATTTTGATTTTTTAAATTGTATTTATTGATTGTAATATGATTACTAATAATAACAGTAATGCTAAATATTAAATAATGTTAAATATATATAAAAATAATATATGTATAATATATATATATAAATAATGTTAAATATATATGAAACATAATAGATTAGGTGGAGCGTAACAGCATTTTGGTGATTAAAGGGCCATCCCGGTGATTTTGCATGTTTAAGCCCAAAATTACTACCTGCATGTTGTAAATTACATTAAAAAAAAAAAAAAATCCTTTATTAAACGGGATAATTTTGGTGAAAAGAGTAGGAGAATGTTCTAGAATCTTCTCTTTTTCCGTGAGAAAGTGATGTATTTTTTTTGTTTCACTTAAACTTTCCCATCTCTTCCTGAGGTCAAAGGTCACATACGGTGCCCGCCATCAGCTTTACGGCACCTGGCGGAGGAGGTCTGGCTTCGTGACTCGCCTTCCGACATTTCTATTTTCGCTTCTTCATCAACTGTGCATAAATTCCGACGCTCGCTGGTGCGGAAAAAACGTGAAAATGTGACAAAAAGTGATGAAGCTGAAGATTAAAATCCCACCAATTTTCCCGTTCAGAGTAAAGCGCAGCAAACGTGCAGCTGAAGCGCTTCTGTCAGCTGCAATTTCATAAAAATGTGAGTCATTAAAAGTGACGCTGGACATTTATTCCTCATATATCCACACTTATAAATTATTCAGCCGCTGGAAGATGCTTTGAAACCGTATATGTGTGATATTTATAGGCCCCGTGCCAAATCCACATGCAGATTTATAGAACCAAAGTGAGCTCACACGCATCCTCATCCAACACGCTAAGCTTTCACTCACACCAAACCTCTGAGAAGTTTTCTGTCTGCAGAAAAACACCAATCATCCCTTCAGAGAGAGAAAACGCTGTGTATGAATACATAGAAACAAGCAGGAGAGGGAGAGAGAGAGAGAGAGAGAGAGAGATACAGAGACAAAGAAGAAAAAGAGCCAAAAANGGAGAGGGAGAGAGAGAGAGAGAGAGAGAGAGATACAGAGACAAAGAAGAAAAAGAGCCAAAAAAAAAGAGGCACAGACAGAAAGAGAGAGTGAGAAAGAGAGAGCAGGAGAGAGAGCAAGAAAGAGAGAGAGAGACAGACAAAAAGAGAGAGACAGAAAGGGAGAGAGATGGAGAGAGACAGAATGAGACAGTAACAGAGAGAGAGGGAGAAAGGGAGGGAGAGGGGGAGACAAGAAGAGAGACAGCAGGAGTGAGAGTGAGAAAGGGGAGAGAGAGAGACAAAGAGAACAACAGAGAAAGAAAGGGAGAGAGAGATGGAGAGAGAGATGGAGATAGAGAGAAAGGGAGGGAGAGGGAGGCAGGAGAGAGAGAGCAGGAGAGAGCGAGAAAGGGAGAGGAGAGAGACAGAGAGCAACAGAGAGCAAGAGAAAGGAAGGGAGAGAGGGAGAGAGAAGACGAGAGAGAGCAGGAGAGTGAAAAAGGGAGAGAGAGAGAGAGCGACAGAGAGACAGAAAGGGAGAGAGAGCTGGATAGAGAGAGAAAAAGACAAAGACAGAAAGGGGGAGAGAGAGAGAGAGAAAGGGGCGAGAGGGAGGGAGGGAAGGAGAGGGAGGGAAGGGAGAGAGAGAGAAGGAGAGAAAGAGAGACAGGGAGAGGGAGAGAGGAGGGAAAAATAGAGAGAAAGTGAGGGAGAGAGGGAAAGAGAGAGAGAAGGATAGAGAGAGAGAGAAAGAGAGAAAGAAAAAAGAGGCAGAGAGAAAGAGATAGAGAGAAGGCGAGAAAGAGAGAGCAGGAGAGAGAGCGAGGAAGGGAGACAGATAGAGACAAAAAGAGAGAGAAAGGGAAAGAGATGGAGAGAGAGAGAGAGAAAGGCAGAGGGAGGGAGAGAAAAGAAGAGAAAAAGAGAGACAACAGGAGAGAGGGCGAGAAGGGGGGAGAGAGAGACAGAGAGCGACAAAAAGGGAGAGAGAGATGGAGAGAGAAAGAGAGAGAGACAGAAAGGGAGAGAGACAGAAGGGGGGAGAGAGAGAGAGAGAGAGAGAGAGAGAGAGGATTTGGATTTCGCTCAGCCAGCTTTTCACCGTTTGCTCAGTAACAGGAGCAGCTGGGCGTCCTCTGATCCATAATCAATAAGAGTGGCGATCGGCTATGAAAGCTATTGATACCCGCGCTGCTGCGTGTTATCAGAGAGATTAGAAGTACTTTGTCACCCAGCGGATCAATAAACTCCAAAATCTAAAGTAACAGATATTCCTCAAAATAACTCACGTCTAAAAATACAGGAGCCGCTGGAAAAAAACTCCAAAAACCACGGAACCCACCAGGACCCCGACACCCTCAACAACTCACCACAAACCCTTGAGCAAGGCATCAAAGCAACAAATTGGCTTTCATCTCAACGTTTCCCGCTCACGGTGGATCCATATCCGGATGTGGATCAAATAGCACCTAAATATGCTTGATCCTCCCACTCAGACTGATGTTACACTTATGGAGAAATTGACAAAAACATAGCTCACAATGTTAAAGGAGCATTTCGGTGGTTTTGCGTGTCTGAGCCCAATGAATACACCTCGCATATACGTTTCACTGCTGCCGACACGTAATCGCTCACACGTCTTTTTTTTGTCTGTCACAGGTCAAACACAGTAAGAAAATGTATGCCTCCCCCAGGGAATATAGTCCCAGAAGAAGACGGCTTTTACATAAAAATTAAAAATGGCCGCGCCTCCTACAATTGAACATACCTGTCAGCAGGTGAAACACTGATTATCACCTGAACCTTTGATTTGGAAAGATTAGGGGATTTGGCAAAATAACAGGAAAACTAAAATGTGGTTTCATGTTTTGAAAAATGGTTGTCAGTAACCTAACATGATATATGTATGATGTATGTATTGGGTTCAAAGCATGCAAAATCACCGGTTTGGTCCTTTAAGAACTACCATAGATCTGGGTCATCAACAAAATGTAATGATAGTTTCCCTGGGCCTTTTCTTTTTTTTGGTAATCCTGCTAAAAAAAAAACAAAAAAATAACAGCCGCTCTTGCTGGAGGAAAATGAAAAACACATTTCTAGTTGTCACAAATTGGGAATCAAACCCGCAACCCCTGACCTCCATTGTCTACGCTCTATAGAGAATGGAGGGGATCCAAATCCCCCCTCTCTCTCTCTCTTTCTCCATCTCTGTCCCTTTCTGTCTCTCTTTCTTTNAAAAAAAAAAAAAAAAGAACAATTTTGCCAAAGCATCAAACTACAAATTTCTGCCTCTCTTTTTTCTTTGTCTTTTCTCTCTCTCTTCCTTTTCTGTCTCTTGCTCCATCCCCCTCTCTCCCTTTCTTGCTCGCTCTCTCCTGCTGTCTTTCTCTCCCTCCCTTTCTCTCTGTCTTTATTTCTGTCTCCTTCCTCTCTCTCCTCTCTGTCCTTCTCTCTCTTTCCCTGTCTCTCTCTTTATGCCTCTGTCTCTTGCTCCATCTCTCTCCCTTTCTCTTTCTGTCTCTCTCCATCTCTCTCTCTCTCTCTCTCTCTTTCTGTCTCTGGCACACACTCTCTCTCTCCCCCCCCTTTCTCACTCTCTCCTGCTCTTTCTCTCCTTCTCTCCCTCCCTTTTTCTCTCTGTTTCTCTGCATTTTGCTCTCCCTTTCTGTCTCTCTTTGTCTCTCTCTCTCCCTTTCTTGCTCTGTCTCTTCTTTCTGTCTCTTTTCTCTCTCCCTTTCTCTGACTCTTGCTCCATCTCTCTCTCTCTCTCTTTCTGCCTCTCTCCCTTTCTTGCTCACTCTCCTGCTGTCTTTCTCTCCTTCTCTCTCCCTCCTTTTCTCTCTCTCTCTTTCTATCTTAATTTATCTCTCTCTCCCTGTCTCTCTCTCTCTCTCTCTCTTCATATAGTCATTCGCTCTAAACGCTTCTTATCATGTCTCCAATTGTTGGTTAAAGACATAAAAAATTAGATGATGATGATGATGATGATGGTATTATAAGAGAAGAAAAGGAGCAAGAATAAAAAGATGAAAAAGCAATCAGAATAAAATTCGTGATGATGATGATGATGATGATGAAGATGACAAAGGATGAAGGTTACCAAAAAGTCCGCTGCCTGTGTGGCCTTTCCTCATCAGGTACATGGCCCAGGACAGGGGGCCNCCAAAAAGTCCGCTGCCTGTGTGGCCTTTCCTCATCAGGTACATGGCCCAGGACAGGGGGCCCGAGCCGGAAAAAGCCCCAGGGTTCATGCTTCAATGCTGGGTACGCACGCACCGAAGGCTGGGTCAGACTTCCAACGCAAAGGGAGAGAAAAGGGAGGAGGAAGTATGGGGGGGNGGGGGGGGGGGGGGGGAATAAACGGAGAGAATGGAAAAGAGGAAGCAAAGGAAGAAAGGGAGTTTAAAAACTTTTTTGAGTCCAAAAACAAGTTAGAGAGCAAAGCGGAGATAAAAATGGAGATGTCGCCGTCTTCACCTTCACCGTCTGCTTTTATACCCTCATTCACCTCCTCCTCCGCCTTCATCTCACCCTGCATATTAGTATAAATCAGAAAAAAGTGAGGAAGAAGTGAGGAGGAGGAGGAGGAGGAGGCAGTCAAGCTGAATTCATGCTTCCGTCTCTAAAGTGTAGCCACGGGGGACACCACTCCACTCTGCCCTCAGGCTCTTCAGAGCTGCTAATTTCATTTAGCAACTCCAATGATTTCCCTCTATTTTTCCTCCCTCCATCCTTCCATCCTTCCTCCATCCTTCCCTCCTGCCTTCTCATCCTCTTTCTCTGTACTTTTAGGTTCTGGGTCACAGATCTGAGGCCTCGCATGTCCCCTCACCCCTTCTTTTTCATTTTTACGTCCTGCCCAGGGCCGGAACGAGCATTTTGGGGGCCCGACGTCCAACTCAGCCGCAACTAAAAATTCTTATTAAACTGTTTTGAAATCCTAATAATTAAAAAATTAAAAAAAGATATTTCCAAGATATGACAGGAAATTACATTTTCTAAATGTACAGCATGTAAGCAAAAACACATAAACAAACATGAACTAATTAAAATTAAATTAAAACCAGAATGTTTAAAAACAAAATCACTAAAAATAAACAAAACAACTCAAAAGGAAACAAATAACATTAAAAATAAATGAATAAATTTCAAAATAATTAAAACTGAAATTAATTCATAAATACTTAAAATGACATGACAACATAGAAGCAAACAAGAGGAAGTTGAAGATGGAACGTGTTTTATAAAATGTTTTCTTCTGTCGCATACACGTTTTCTAAACAAGCTGTGCATAAATTAATATTTTGATAATTTTGAATTCTGACATCAAAATCTATTTTTGGAAAAGTAATAAACGGGGATGCGGGTCGTATTTATTGGGCTGAAACATGCAAAACCACCGGTGTGGTCCTTTAAGCTGGCTGTGTCTCATCCAGGATGATCATATCTTATTAGGGACTTTTGATCAGGAAAACTAGATCAATGTTTTATATCTCGACCAATGACTATAATTATTTTTTTTTAAACATTCTTGACACATTTTTAATGACATGTTATCGTTTCTCATATGATAAAGCATCATTTTATGATATATAACACGTGGCGGACACGCTAAAGTAAAAATAGAAATCAATGAGCTCTGCCATTCTTTACATTTATAACTCTGTCAGTCATATAACACTAAACCTCAAGGTGACCACACACACACACACACACACACACAGTGGTGGACACTGAGCTTCCCACAGTTTCTCTCCCAGAGGCCCTTTGGCTGGTGACATCACCACAAGGCAGATCCCACTGTGTGTGTGTGTGTGTGTGTGTGTGTGTGTGTGTGTTTGTGTGTGTGTGTGTGTGCAGACAGACTCACACTGGGTGGGTTTTTGTATGAACAGAACCTCCTCATAACCCTCAGTGGCATCTAACCTCAGACCAACACAGTGTGTGTGAGTGTGGTGTGTGTGTGTGTGTGTGTGATGGTGAACCACAGTGGTTCTCTGTGTTTGTATCCAGCAAAAACCAAAAACCAACAACACCAAACAAAGCTGCTGGAACTTTCAGGTTTCTGTCTGAGAGCTCTGTGTCTCTCTCTGTCTCTGTCTGTAGGTCTCTCGCTCCGTCTCTCTCTCTCTCTCTCTCTCTCTGCCAGCGGCTGGCTGTCTCTGTGGTCCCCTGAGTTAAGGCCACCCTGAGGCCAATGACAGTGGCATGGCAAAGATCAATACCACACACACACACACACACACACAAACACACACACACACACATGGATCGATGGAGGGANTACCACACACACACACACACACACACAAACACACACACACACACATGGATCGATGGAGGGATTCTGTCCTCTGGTTTTACCTTCTATCAGCGTTTTTAACATCACGACTTCATCACAACAATCTCTGCAAATAAACTAAAATGATCACTTTATGTCACGATTAAATTCAACACACAATCATCAATACACATTCACCAATACACAATCATCAATACACAGTCATCAGTACACATTCACCAATACACATTCACCAATACGCATTCATCAATACGCATTCATCAATATACAATCATCAATACAAATTCAACAATACACAATCATCAATACTCAGTCATCAATACACATTCATCTATACACAATCATCAATACACATTCATCTATACACATTCACCAATACACAATCATCAATACACATTCATCAATACACACAATCATCAATACATATTCATCAATACACAATCATCAATATACATTCATCAATACACAATCATCAATACACATTCACCAATACACATTCATCAATACACAATCATCAACACACATTCATCAATACACATTCACCATTGCACAATCATCAATACACATTCATCAATACACAATCATCAATACACATTCACCAATACACATTCACCAATACACAATCATCAATACACATTCATCAATACACACTCATCAATACGCATTCATCAATACGCATTCACCAATACACAATCATCAATACATAATCATCAATACGCATTCATCAATATACAATCATCAATACAAATTCAACAATACGCAACCATCAATACGCAATCATCAATACACAATCATCAATACGCAATCATCAATACACAATCATCAATACGCAATCATCAATACGCAATCATCAATACACATTCATCAATACGCATTCATCAATATACAATCATCAATACAAATTCAACAATACGCAACCATCAATACGCAATCATCAATACACAATCATCAATACGCAATCATCGATACGCAATCATCAATACACAATCATCAATACACAACCATCAATACAAATTCAACAATACACAATCATCAATACACAATCATCAATACACATTCATCTATACACATTCACCAATACACATTCACCAATACACAATCATCAGTACGCAAGCATCAATACGCAATCAATACACAACCATCAGTACACATTCATCAACACAATCATCAATACACTTTCATCATTATGCAATCATCAATATGCATTCATTAATACAATCATAAATACACAAAAAAGGAAAAAAAGGGAAGAAAAAGAAAAAAGAAAGAAAAAAAGAAGTAAAAAAGGAAAAAAAAAGGAAAAAGGTTCCACTGTAAAAAATAAATCTGTTAACAGACACATGATAAATTCAGGCTTGTAAAAATTTTTCACATTTATGTCAAACCTTTAGAAACAAGAATTTTCTATATTCAGGGATTTTGATTTTCTAGATTTTATCGTCACTAACTTTATTTAACCAATCCAAACACACAGCCAAACACCAGACAACGTATTACTCCGCCAGAGAATATAGTCCCAGGAGAAGATGGCTTTTACAGAGAAATCATGGGTATTTACTGGGCTTAAACATGTAAAAATCACTGGCATTGTCCTTTAATAACCAAGCAATTTGTTAATCTGACATGAATATTTTAATGCAGGAGAATGTTCCGGATGTTTCCTGTCTTAACACACTGAGAAACGACTGAAGAAGAAGTGGATCCTCACTTCCTCACACACACTCACGACATCTGTACCCAAGCACTTTCATCAATTGATCAGGGACGGAGGAGTTAGCAATTATCGCTAGTTAACGGAGCAGCCAACACACACGCACGCACACGCACACACACACACACACACACACACACGCTTACACACACCTCGTCTATAATTCATGGGGTGTATTGTGCGGATGCAGTTAACTGCCGCTTAAAAGTAATTAATTGATTTTCTGACATATCAGTTAGCAGCACCGCCAAATGACACACACACACACACACACACACACACACACACACACTGAGCCCAGCTGTAATTACAGTGTTGTAATAAAAAAAAATCATCTGTCCTCCACACACACACACAGACACACACACACACAAACACACACAGAATGACACATATTATTATTGTCAGTGTTCTACTTGTTACAGCCAGGTATTTTTTGGATATTTTTAATAAAACGATAAAAAAAAAAATGTCCTTATTGCTCCTACATAGCAGATGAGGCGTGTTTAAAGGACCATACCATCCATTTTACATGTTTGAGCTTAATGTATTTAATTTTCATACATGTTACATTACTGACAATCATTTCCTAAAGGATAAAACTGTATTTCAGCTTTCCTGATATTTTGCAAAATCTCTTAATCTTTCAAAATCAAATATTCAAGTGATACACCCACCTTAAAAATCCATGTTTCTCCTGCTAATAGTTACACAGACTTATGAAGTCACGGTCCTTTAAATTTTTCCATAAATGTTACGTGTATGAAAGTTGCATATATTAGGCTCAAATGTGCAAAATGGCGGTATGGTCCTTTAATAATCTGCAAAATATTTCTTCATCATTTCAAAAAGCAGCTTCTGCATCTGACTGGCTCGCTTTATTCAAAACTTTAGAAACTTGTTTGATTTAACATCGTCTGAAACCAGACAAGACCCAGGACACGGACAAGAAGAGGTGCAGGTGAGCTATGAAAGGTCAAAGGTCACCATAAGTCACCAACTGAGAGCTCATTTCACTTCTGCCAATCAGTGTTTTTTTTTTGTNGGTCACCATAAGTCACCAACTGAGAGCTCATTTCACTTCTGCCAATCAGTGTTTTTTTTTTGTTTATTTTCAGAATTACATTACGTTTACATCTGCAATGAGTTGTGATGTTTTGCACGCGTCACGTCAGACAGGTTTAAATGTAAAAAAATCACACGGAATCAGACATTCTCACGTGTGTTTTATGAAAATAAAAAAAGTGTGTTTTCTGCTGGTATGATGGTCATTTAAACACCCAAACGAGGAGTGTGTGTTGTGATGACGTGGATCAGAAAATGATTCTATTAGAGAACCTCATGATTTTATTATCAGGGAAACTACCTGGTCATACTTTATTAGTGTGGAAAGCCGTGTGTGTGTGTGTGTGTGTGTGTTGAATTATTCAGCTGACATCTGTGAGGAGAGAAGCCTGTCTTATTCTTACGAAACTACAGATTGATTTTCTGACACAAGAAATGAAGGAAAGACAGAGAGAGAGAGAGAGAGAGACAGACAGAGACAGAGAGAGAGAGAGAGAGACAGAGAGAGAGAGAGAGAGACAGAGAGACAGACAGCATGAGAGAAACATAGACAGAGATAGAAAAGACAGAGACATACAGAGAGAGCGAGACAAAGAAACAGACAGAGAGACAGACAGCCAGAAACAGAGAGAGACAGACAGAATGGACAGACATACAGAGAGAGAGAGAGAGACAGACAGACAGATGCCTCAGGCTGTGTTTAGTGCAGTTTGAATAGCTGAGCAGGTGCATTAGAGCAGAAACTTTTCAAACACACACACACACACACACACACACACACACACGTCACATCTTATAAGAAAAGTTCATGGAGAGAGTGTTGACAGGGAGCAGAATGTTCTGTGTGTGTGTCTGAAGATTTATCAAACTTTCCTGGTTCCACACCTGCAGTACCTGAGAGAGGGGCCTTTCTTTGAACCACATCTCTGAGCTCTTAGGCCTCAACTATGCAAAATCACCGGTATGGTCCTTTAAGTCACACCCACATTACTTTCAACAAATCTGACATGGGAAAAGCCAAATCAGAAATTTACAAATCTTCAACAAAAATGACGAGGCTTTGCTAACTGTGGCCTGTTTCACACACACACACACACACACACACACACACACACACACACACACACATTACAGACAGCCACAAAAATCAATTAATATTCAACATGGCCTGGATCATTTATGACACACGAAGAAGACGAGCCAGTCACAGCCCTCAGGCTTTGGCTGTGTGTTTGTGTGTGTGTGTGTGTGTGTGTGTGTTTGCATGCTAAATAACCCAGAAAAGTCTAGAAAATGGATCATCATCATCACACTGGAAGAAACCAGCAGAACCAGCCAATCAGCTGCCTGAAACCCAACCACATCAGGATGCACGCGCAACCAAACGAGCCAATGAATAAATCAGCAGGATTAGTCGCCGGGCGGAATTAACGATAAAGAGTAGGAGGGTNGAGCCAATGAATAAATCAGCAGGATTAGTCGCCGGGCGGAATTAACGATAAAGAGTAGGAGGGTGCTAATGGGTGTGGGACACGAGCGGATGCATAAAGACAACGCTTTGCATTCACTTGGTAACCGCAATGTGGGGACAAATGGGGATGGAGGGGAAGAAGAGGGTGAGGAAGGGTGAGGAAAAGGGTGAGATGACTTTTTGCATGGTTTCTTCGTTAACCGCAGCACTGGAGGGACCTCGATTTGACGAACGTGGGACACCCATCCAACTCCATTTTGTGACACCCACCCCCAATCTGGTCCATTAAGGCTCCCGATGCGGTCGGGAGAAAACGGGTCGGAACGTTCAAAAACCAATGCTGCTTCGATCGTCAGATGCTGGCAGTTTCTCGCGTGGGGTTGATGGCGCCTGGCGTGAAGCACGATGGCGAGGGAGGGGAGGGGCTGAGGTCCTCTGACACATCGTACAACTTCAGACGAGGTTAGAGTCAGTGGGGAAGTGTACCGAAATGGAGGACGCGTAAAATAATCAGATATCTCCATCCTGAACGGCAAAAACAAGAAGATGGAGGACAGGAAGAGCAAGCGCTGCAAACAACGATGAAGAATTCACTGACAAACAAGACGAAGACGATGAGTTTGACCAAAAATCTCCATCTTTTCTTGCCCCTCCAAAAAAATCCTCATTAACCTAGTCCTAACTAAACCCTAACCCTAACTGCATTAAAAAAAAACCTCATTAACTGAACCCAAACTACATGGAAAAAAAATCCTCGTTAATCGAACCCAAACTGCATTAAAAAAAGAAATCCTCATTAACCGAACCCAAACTGCATTTAAAAAAAAAATCCTCATTAACCGAACCCAAACTTCATTTAAAAAAAAAATCCTCATTAACCGAACCCAAACTGCATTTAAAAAAAAAATCCTCATTAACCGAACCCAAACTGCATTTAAAAAAAAAATCCTCATTAACCGAACCCAAACTGCATTTAAAAACAAATCCTCATTAACCAAACCCCAATTGCATAAAAAAAGCAATCCTCATTAACTGAACCCAAACTGCATTTAAAAAAACATCCTCATTAACCAAACCCAAACTGCATAATAAAGTCCTCATTAACCAAACCCAAACTGCATTTAAAAAAAAATCCTCATTACCCTAACCCAAACTTCATAAAAAAGCAATCCTCATTAACCGAACCCAAACTGCACCAAAAAAAAGAGAAAGAAATCCTCATTAACTGATCCCAAACTGCATAAAAAAAAATCCTCATTAACCGAACCCAAACTGCATTTAAAAAAAAAAATCCTCATTAACCGAACCCAAACTGCATTTAAAAAAAAAAATCCTCATTAACCTAACCCAAACTGCATAAAAAAAGCAATCCTCATTAACCGATCCCAAACTGCATTTAAAAAAATCCTCATTAACCGAACCCAAACTGCATTAAAAAAAAATTCTCATTAACCGATCCCAAACTGCATTAAAAAAAAATCCTCATTAACCGAACCCAAACTGCATTTAAAAAAAAAAATCCTCATTAACCTAACCCAAACTGCATAAAAAA